>ML780672.1:328271-367277 GCA_009831015.1 Picea engelmannii
CCCCCCCCCTTCCGCTAAAAGCTAGAAAGGCAGGGGGGGCTCCGGAATCCTATGTGCGTCGTTGATCCGGGCATGCGAATCCTTGCCGTCCAGATTTGGTTTTCATTTAAACACGAGCGCATATGCATCCCAAACTTAGGATAAGTGGGATTTTAACCCATTCTTTCTCATTTTACTCCCCGCTACAAGAAATATCGCTAACATATGGCTCCATGGGGGATAGAGTCGTCCCTGTGATGCTCTAAGGACTCTTTTGCAGATTCAGTGCCTTGCTTTTGGGCTATGGAGTCATTTATTAAGGTGAAAACAAAAAACAATATTTACAAAAACAAAAAAAAAGAGCCGACTGTGGCTCACAAAAAACATTTTTTCAAGAAGTGCCCATTTATTGGGCTGCTAAAAACTTCTTTGCCTTCTATATCCTGCAACTTGTAGGTGTTGTTTGGAAATGCTTCATGGATCTTGAAAGGCCCAAACCAGAGGGCATCAAACTTATTGTGCTTTCCCTTGTCCTGCCTAGGTGCGTCCCATTTGAGCACCAGATCACCCTGCTCGAAATCTTTCCTTATGCTCTTCCTATCAAAATCCTGCTTGATCTTCTGCTAATGATTGTAGGCCCTGTTCATGACCTGCTCTCTGATCTACTGCACTTCCACCATCTGATGAATCCTTCTGACCATATTGTCAGGCTCTCCTTCAAGGTCCTGGAGGAATTTCGCCACAGATAAGGTGAGCTGAGTAGGGAAAATGGCCTCTGTTTCGTAGACAAGTTGGAAGGGTGAGATGCCTAGGGACTTATTCATTGTCACTCGGTCAGCCCATAGAGAAAATTTGAGCTTTGAATCCCATGCCCTTTTATTGTCTTCCAATAATTTCTTAATGATCTTGATCAGACTTTTATTGGAAGATTTTGCCAGTCCATTTCCTTGAGGATAATAGGGGTTAGAATGAATAAGTGAAATCTCAAATTGCTCACAAAACTTGACCAGAGGCTCAGACCTGAAGGGGGTGGCGTTGTCAGTGAAAATTCTGTTGGGGCAACCAAATCGGGCTATGACATCTTCCAGGAAACTGATAATTACTTTGTGGGAAGTGCTCCTGGAGGGGACAGCCTCTATCCATTTGGTGAAATAATCTGTCGCAGTCAGGATCCATCTGTGCTGGCCACTTGAGGGAGGATGAATTTCTCCAATGAAGTCTAATCCCCACTACTGAAAGGGTGTTGAAACTACGACAGGATTTAATGGCAGAGATTTGAGTTGTTGCTTCCCTGAAAACTTTTGGTACTTGATGCAAGCTCTGATTTCTCTGCAGACATCAGGGAATAAAGTGGGCCAGTAGTACCCAGCTCGGAGGATCTTGTGAGCTGTGGTCTTCCAGAAATGATGACCTCTGCAAAGACTACTATGGAAATCAAACATAATCTTCTAGGCTTCTTGCGGGTCCAGACACCTTAGAAATACCCCTAGAGGGTCTTTCCAGTACAATGCTTGGCCAATGAGGAAATATCTGACTGCTTTGAGATTTAAATATCTTGCCTTGCGTTTTCCCATTCCATCAGGAGGCTTCAACTCTTGAAGGAAGTACAAGATATCCTTGTACCAGGGGCATGTTGTCAGTGATATGGTGCCCTGAGAACTCTTGCTGGATGATTCAGCTTGCTCATTGACGAAGTTAATCCCCAAGGCTTTGCAATTGGATTCAGCCAGCAGCTTGGCCAAACCCTGCCCCTTTATCAACTTGGTGGGCCTGATCTCCAGATCAAACTCTAGGATCTTGGCAATCCACTTACCTCTTCTTCCGTCTATGTCAGGTTGTATCAGAATGTCCTTCACAGAGGCCGAAGGAACGTATGCAGTGATTCTTGAGTGTAAGACATATACTCTGAAAGCTTTGAGGGCTTTCACCAAGGCATAAGCCTACTTCTCCATGATCTCGTACCGGAGTTCTGCATCTCTCAATGCCTTGCTAAAGAACGAGATGGGTTGTTCTCACCCTTCCTCATTTTTCTGTAAAAAGACCGCTGCTACTGTATCACAAGAAGCAAAAGAAAAGATCAGGAAATCTTTGGAATAGTCAGGACTGATCAGCACAGGTGCCTCAGTCAATGCCCTTTTTATTTGGACAAAATATTCCCTGGGTTCAGCGGTCCATTTTACTTCATTTCCCTTCCTGAGCATGGTTGTGATGTGTTTCACCAATTCAGAAAAATTTGAGATGAATCTCCTCAGAAAATTTATCTTCCCCAAAAAGGCCTAAAATTCCTTCTTAGATCTGGGAAGTGACAGGGTCTGAATTGATTCTACCCTGCTAGGATCGATCCTCACTCCCTCTTGGGGTTCAGGGATAGGCCAAACCTTCGACACTTCAAGAAAACCTTCTTCAAGTGGCAGCAGTGCTCCTTGTCTGTCCTGGAGAAGACCGTGATGTCATCTAGATAAATTACCACAAACTGGTCCTTTTCTCTAATGAATGCTTTGCCCATGGCTCGCTGAAATGTTTCTCTTACATTCATCAATCCGAAAGGCATTTTGGCATACATGAATGTTCCCCAAGGAGTGGTGAAGGCCATTTTTTCTCTGTCCTCGGGCATGACTGATATCTGATTGTAACCAAAGAAGCCATCAATCATGGATATTCTAGATGCACCAGTGACCTTCTGCAATATGTGTTCCATGTTGGGCAGGGGATAATTGTCTTGCCTAGATATATTGTTCAGGTTTCTGAAATCAACACAGAGTCTGATTTCCCCACTTTTCTTTCTTACCGGGACCAAATTGGCCACCCAATCGGAATATCTCAAGGGGACGATGATTTGGGCATCTAGCAATTTCTTCACTTCTTTCTCCATGACAGGTAGAAACATGGGATTTATCTGTCTCAGCTTTTGTTTGAATGGCTTAGCCTCTTCTTTCAGTGGGATCTTGTGCTCAATGACAGATGTGTCATACGTCTTGAGGTCTTCGTAGGTCCATGCAAACACATCAGTAAACTATCTCAGCAACTCAGTGTATTCAGCCCTCTACTCTTTGGTCAAACTCCTTGACAACTTGACAAACTTAGGCTCCATTGGTGTGTCAATGTTGCACTCAGTTGTGTTAGCATCATCACTTGAAACTCTACCCTTTACCGCCACATCATTCCCATTGAACAATCTCTCTAATGGGACTAGTCCCCTCGGAATGTGATTGCTAGGCAGCTGAATAATGTCATGCTTTGCTATTTTACTCAGCAACTTACCCCCATCAAACCCTCCCTCAGAGATGGCATCCTGGTCGATATGCATCTCTGAAAATTCTTTGATAGTCTCCAAGAACTTCTTGATCTCGAGATCATCCTCAAACACCTTCCAATGTTTGACGTTGTCAGGTATGGAGGGCCTATATTTTACTTCTACATACCTAAATTTGGGAGGCAAGGGTACTTTGAAATTGCTTGCTGATGTAGCCAAGGAATCTGCCACTATGTTCCTCTCTCTTGGGATGAAAGAAATGTTAAACACTGAGAAGAAACTGTCAATTAGGTCCCATACCTCATTTCTGTAACTCCTGAGTTGAGGATGCTTGGCCTGATAAGCGCTTCTGATCTGCTGGACTACCAACTCGGCATCTCCAAACACTGCTATCTCTTGAATTCCCATTTCCCTTGTGGCTCTTAATCCCAGGATAAGAGCTTCATACTCTGCCACATTGTTGGTAGTTTCGAATTCTAATTTGTATGAAAAAGATGTGGTTTCCTAAGCGGGTGACACAAAAACCACCCCAGCTCCAGCGCTTTCCATGGAAGAGGCTCCATCAAAGAACATTTTCCAGACGGGGGTGATGGAGGGAGGAAATTTAGGAGAAATGGTGGGCTTCTTTCTGATTTTCAGAGGAGGCTCGGGGGCATGGGTGAGCTGTAGTAAACTGGAGCCTAAATCAGTTTCCAAGGCAAAGATGGGATGATTGGTAGGGTTGGCTTCATCACTGATTATGTAGGCCAGTTGGGCTTCCCTGCATAGTCTTCTATGCTCTCCTCCAAACACTGGAATAGTAGCATATGTGAGGTCCATCTGCAAGGTTCCCCCCGGTCTTTTTATCCAATATCTTGATAACAACATACCGAACTTGGGGGGGACATCAGCCACTACAATATCCATGACCACGCTTTTCATGGGCAGTTGAAACAAGGTCACAACCAGGTCCTTAATAACTCCAAGACACTGAACTCTCCTGGAGTCAAAGGAATAGAGGTCGTGATAGGCTCGGGTGACCTCTAGCCCCAACTCTTCCATGACGGTTTTGGGCATAAGGTTATGGGAAGCTCCTGAATCAATGAGGAAATTATGCAACACTTTATCATGTATGTTCAGGGAGGTGTAGAAGGGAGGGGATGAATCATCTCTATCCTCTACCATGGGGCCTAGGACAACTGCTGGCCTTTCATCCTGGAGGTTTATGGATTCTGCGGGAGGGGATGAGGCTTCAGACTGCAAAAGCTCAGAGAAGCGTTTTTTAAATTATTCATGTTTAATCAGCTCGGTGAGGGGTACAGGGATTCTGATCTTTTGAATCTCATGCTCAAAATTAAAAGAAGGTGTAAGCTTTGGAATTTCTCTTATTTCAGGAACATGATGGTGGACAATGGGAGAGAGGGGTTGAGCCTTCTTACCTCTGTGACTGTCTGCTACTTCATTAGCAGGTTTCCCCATTCTAGTGGACTGCTCAGGAATATCAGGTGCTGCTGTCTTTTTGTCGGACCTCAGGTTATACCTGCCTCGACCACCGCTAGCCTTGTCTCCCTTGCTCAATTCGTTTAGCTGACTATCCATGAGAGACTCCTCGTAAGTTGCTTGAGTGAGATGAGGAAAAGGAGGAGTGTCTTCTAAGCAGTGGATTTCAGGATCAAGCTCATCTGTTTCTCTTCCTTCCTCCTTGGCCACCAAATTGTTCTGAAAAGGGGCCTGAATACTCTGGTCTTCTCTATCTCTTCCCCTTTCTCTGTGAATGGTCGGGGGAGCAATATTGTTTGGCCTTCTGAAACACCCTTTGATTTCGGCACCCTGTGGGCCCTTGTACATTTGCTTCCTTTCCACCTTCAGTCTCTCCATCTCTTCAGACAGAAACTTCATCATCTTGGTCAATTCATCCACTTGAGGGTGGGGCATAGATGGGCCAGAAGTCGAGGCTTCGGATTTTCCCTTTCTTCTGTCTGCGTCGGCCTTGTTCCTCAGTCTGTCAGTGGCTAACATGTTGGATTCCACTTCTATGGCCGCATCTTGCATTTGAGCTAAGGAGGTGGCTCTTCTTTCTCTTAATAAAAGACAGAAATCGGGGCCAAATGCACCAGCATAGGAAATTTGGGCAGAGGCTTCTGAGGGCTTTATCTTTGTGGGAATCTTATTATACATATTATTGAATCTTTTGGAGAAGTCAGAGACAGACTCTCCTTCCAATTTCTTCAGAGACCCAAACTCTGTCATGTAATACATGAAATACTTCCTATCTCCCCACTGCCTAAGGAAAACACTATCCAGAGCTTCAATCCCAGCAATAGATCTGGGGGCTAATCCTCTAAACCACTTCCTCACCTTGCCATCCAGGCTCTGGACAAAGACTCTCATCCAGACATCTTCATTTTCAATGTTTAGGTTGTCTGCATAACTGTAGAAAGCAGTCAGGTGCTCTTCTGCAGTTATGTCCCCTTCTCCAGTGAACTTGGGCATGTATTTCAAGTAGTCTCCTGCAGGGAGAGGATTCATGGGATGGGGTAGGATTAAGGGAGCATATCTAGCAGCGACTATGGCGTCCATTCTAGTCAGAGGGGGATTAGCACCAGCCATAGGAATATTAGGTAGAGGAGAGCTTGGAGGAGAAGGAGTGTGAACAGGAGATGTCAGAAAAGAGATTCCTGAAGGAGACAACGGGGAAAATAGAGAGAGAGCTAAGGGACCTGAATGTGCAGATGCTTCTCTTTGTGCAGTAGTAGCAATAAAAGGAGGGGTGGTGAAACCTTCTGAGGCTCGAGGTCTATGCTGAGGCATAGCTTCTAGGGAGGGGGGAGTGACAAGGATCTCTCTTTCTGATGCCATACCAGGAGGAGAAAACTCAGCAGGAACACTCCAGAAATTCAGAAAACGGGAAACCTCAGAGAAAGGATGACTAGGAAGCTGAGAATAAGAAAATGGAGTTTTTATGGAAGGAGGAGAGGAAATACCTGGTTTAGTGGTGAAGATTTCTCCTTGAGGGGGCTTCCCTTTTCTAACAATCACCTCCGAATTTTCTTCAGGCGTGGCCAGAGGCAGCTGTGGATGGGACCGTGTGTTTCTACCGCTAGAAGCCACAACTAACCCAATGGGTTCTCCCCAATGGGGTCATCACAAAGGAGTCGCCAGGTGAACAGTAGCAATCTCAATAGTTCTGATATTTGATGCACCTTCAGAATCAACTGATTGTTGTCGTTCAATCCCGGGGAAAATATTCAACTTCATCCCCAGCAACGGTGCCAGAAATGTTAGCGTCGGAAGTCACTCCTGGATTGCTTGCAGGAGCAGAGCCCGACACCCATCAGTTTTATGTCACGATAGTTTTTAATAAATGATCATATGGAAAGAGACTCGGGGAAATATCATTCTAACTCGGGGACTGAGTCTGATATGTAAGGAACAAAAGAGGTCTTGATCTAACTTCAGCCAGTGGGTTGATTAAAATATGAGCAGGTGGAAGACTTGGTAAGAAAGGTGAACAAACAACTTTAGGCAATAGGATTCTGGCGGTTTGCAGAGGAAAGACTCTCAATGCAAGATCCTCTTGGTTCAAGGTCTCAAGAAACTGAAAGGGGACTCAACTGGATCCTCCAATTCCAAGTCACTCAGCGCTGGGAAAATCACAAGAACTGATTAGAAACAACGTAACTGCTACAGTGATCCAACCTACATCATCCTATAACAGCTACAACTTGACTGGATCCTCCAATTCCGAGCCATTCTAACACAGTGTAAACAAAGACGCGAGAGAAACTGGCATTCATAAGACAAGAAGTCTCAAAAGTCCACGCATAACCAGAATAACAGTGCTTTATTAAAACTTTACAATCGGGAGCTCTACTCAACCATCGATAGATACAAAAATGGCGAAAATGCCTACATATACTCAAAACAATAACAGCAACAAAATCGAGACGTTGCATTAAAAACTTTGCGTCTGCATGGCTTCTGACAATTTGCAGCTGCAGTCTCTGAATGACCGTGCACCTATGGTAGACGCAATCGAACTCCTGACAATTCCATGGGCGAATCGACGTGCCTTTAATTCGTCGTCGAACATTCCCATTATGGCGGAGGTGATGCCTAACCACCACCAACTACTTCAATAACTGCTTCATTGGGATTGAGGATGACCCGGCCAACTCAACACTTCTGCGACGTGGAAGACCCTTCATGCTGCCACCTAGATTAGTTGAACGGCCTGATGAATAGGCGTGGAGGCCAGCACGAAGGATGGGATGCATGACGGGAGTGGTGGCGCCAAAACCATGAGGGCGAGGCATGAAGTGATGAGGTGTGAGAGAGGTTACAGGGGAAGACACATGGTGGAAGGAAATAAGCGGAGGGGGGCAGGAGATGAGATGTAATGGGCACATTTTAGTGGGAGGCTGACGTGGAAGGGGAGCGAGGCGCATGGCAGGTGGTGAGTGGATGATGAAATGGGGAAGGGACCACACGAACCAGATGAGGGGAGATGGACAGGTGTCGAAGGATGAGGAAGGGGCTAAAAGGAGCGAGTCTCATCGCACGGTCAGGCGGAGAACAGATGGCACAAAGTTATTACATGACAGGGAAGGGGCCCACGCTGGTTAAACGCAGAAGGACAGAGGATGTCCGAGTTTCCTGTGCATCGTTGATCCGGGCACTCTAATCGTAGCCGTCAGAGAGATGCGTCCCCGATTCCGGACCCCCCCCCCCTTCCGCTTAAAGGTAGAAAGGTGGGGGGGTTCCGGAATCACTTTGAGTGCCGTTGATCCGAGCGCACTGATTGTAGCCATTGAAGAGGTGCACCTTCGATTCTGAACCCCCCCCTTTCGCTTAAAGGTAGAAATGCGGGGGGCTTCCGGAATCCTATGTGCGTCATTGATCCGGGTGCGCGAATCCTTGCCGTCCAGATTTGGTTTTCATTTAAACACGGGTGCTTATGCATCCCAAACTTAGGATAAGTGGGATTTTAACCCATTCTTTCGCATTTTACTCCCTGCTACAAGAAATTATCGCTAACAACCCAGGTATTAGTAGTATCTAAAATGGTATTAAACAAGTTTAAAGCAATGTTGGTCTGGTCTTGAAGACCAGGCTCAATATTGGGTTTCCTTGCAACATGTATAGTCATGAAGAAAAGAAATAGTCAAAGGATTAATATCATAAATATAAATATATTCAATGATAATCAAGCATAAAAACAACCAGAGAGATATGGAATATCTCCCCAATATGGTCGCCAAATAAATGTTGAGGAAAAGATATGAAATCATCTTACTCAAGCATTTTCAGATCTTTCTTGGCTAAGGCAAGATAGACAGGAATATCACCCTATGTTTATAGCCTCAAAAATTGTTTCTCAATCCACAAGTATTAGTTACAAGGGCTTAGGATGATTTTTTAAAATAGAAGATTGTTGTAAAATTCAACATTTTTATATAATTTTCTGAATATAACAGATCCAAAAGTAAATGTGAAGACAAAAGAAAAAATACCAAGTCACATATTAACACAGATGAGAGAGAATAGCAATCGCTTATTTCATTCCAATAAATCAAAAGAATCGTTCTCTTTACAAAAATTCCTGAGGGAGTTTGGACCAAAGTCAAACTTAGATATCCCCGATGAAAACCATACAAAAGGACTTTGACAGGAAGAAAACAAATTGAACTTTAAAAGCTAGATCATCTTGCCATAGATTGCTTCCCACTCGACTCTGCACAATATCCTTTATCATTCATGAAATTTAATTCATAAACAAACAAGTCTACACAGACTATCAAATATAGATCAACACCTCTGAAAACAAGTGTTTGAATGATGTAGTTCAGCTTTGAATCTTGTTGTCTACAATAGGACCCTGTTGTCATTAAACAAAATTAGGATTTTAATGAATTGAAGAATGAATGAAAACTGAACTATCTCAATAAAACTCAAGAGAAAACCTTAGTATGATTTTTCCTTCTATTCTTCTTTTGTTCTTCCTTCTCCTTTTACTAATATGCATCTCAAATTAGTTGAAGTAGTTCAACTAATTCCTTTAATTAAGTTAACTAAAACTCAACTAACTTTTAGCTAGGGGAAGAATTAATATAATAATAATAATAAGGGTCTTTTAATAAATAATAACTAGTAGGTGGGACCCCTTGTGACTCCCTTTAGTTTCTTCAAAAAAATAAACATAACTAGTCAATCAATCAAACACATCCCTCATTGTGACTCCCATAATCATTTTCATAATTTTGAAAATTAAATATCAATGATATTTTAAATCATATCCAAACATATATCCAAAATATCCAAAAATAGTATGTTGTCCAAAAACTTCAGCAGTCAATTGTTCTCAACAAAACAATAATAAAATATACTCAAAAACCATATTTGTCACTTTGGGAGGCAAATTTCCCTTTTTTTTTGCTATCTCATTTTGACTTTCCTGAATTAGCCTTAGGATATGTAGAACCTTGAGGCTTGATCTCACTGATGACATGATAACAGTCATCTCTCAAGTGCATGCGGCATGAAATAGATTTGGCTGAATCACTTTGGGAGAGGAGGGGGCAGCAACAACTTTTCCTTTTTCATGCATGTGGTGGGCTTAGTTTTTGAGTCTTTTGCTTGCATGGGAGGATTGTAATGGTGAGTGTGCAGGGAAAATATGGAAATTTGGGTTAATATAAGAAGGAGCAGCAGGTAGAGACAAATTTGGTCATCCACGATGTTGGGAGACTACTAGGTGAACAATCTCCTGCCATCCGTCATTCTCGAGAATTTCAGGTTGCAATGAAACATGAGGGGGCATGGGGATACCAAGGACATGCTAGGGTTGGAAGGGAGGCCTCTCTAGTATAGGTTGGACTACCCCTTATCTAATCCAATTGAAAAATCTATCTCGGAAGAGATGTTTTAACTCTTGAGGATCTGCATCAAAATGTATCGAGAATCTTGGCCTTCTAGGCCCTCTATTCCAATTACCTTTGCCCATGTTATATCAGCCATGGCTTCCTCTACTGAATAAACTCATCTTCTATACAACATTTATTACCAACTAGCTTCTTAAAAAAATCATACATGACATCTCTTAATATGAAACAAAGTTTGGCTCAACAATCACATCAGACCCATCTAATCCAATCCATAAAATTCATTTAATAATTGTCAATGAGTAGGGGATGAATAAGGGTTTTGGGATATCTAAGGGGGTTGTATTGAGAAGAAAAGTGAGAAAATGAAAGGGAGTAAGAACATGATTACTGCTCAACAATTCATTAAACAATCGATTGTGCAATAATAACAAAATCATATCAGTTGTGATCCATCTCTGCGTTATTTCTTAATTGTTGTATTACAAAGTTTTTAATTTAATTTTAAGAACATGGCATGCAAAATGAATTTGGGATTGTGAGGGGATTTGTATTGAGAGAAAAAGTGAGAAAATGACAGGGAATTTGATGGATATTGTTCATAAAATAAATTAAATAAATCAACAATCATAATTCTATTCAAAAATCAATCCAAAAATCACCAACATTCATTGTTCCCCAATTGAATATAAAATTGTTTGTTGTTTCGATAATTAAATTTCCAAGAACCTTAATTTATAGCAGCCTATGCAATCATAACTTAAAAAAACTTTTTCCATTCAACATTACTGTTTAATAAAACGTTGATCCCTTCTTCCTTTTTTTAAAAAATAATCAAAACATGCACAACAATATGCTCAACATATATCCCTGATAATCCATAACGCGCCACGATAAACAATCAACATCCATTGTTTTCCAATCAACAATCGAGCCCAATTAAAATGCACACATGTGTCTTTTAAAAAACTTGGATAGACTTAAAATCATGCTCGATCATACACATGACTTCAATTAATCAATTGACAAAATATTGAAACAACAATATTCAACCAAACATAAACCCCAAGCTAGATCTTTGTGGGTATAACTTCGTTTTTTAAGCAATTGATATTCTGCACGATGTTTTCAATATAACCAATCATATAAGAGTGAATAGAACTCGATTAACACACATGCATCATTTTTTACCTTGCAAGAACCCTGATCGTGCTTAGTAAAATTTACACAGGTATCTTCTTATGCAATCAAGACCACGCTGGATTAAACACAATGAGAAAAACCATACGAATAGGAGGACAGTCTATGACTATATGAAATCACTCATTTCATTCTTATTTATTCAAAAACATTTATCATAGAAGGGCCATACAAAGACTCGAAGAGAGAGCGTGTGTCTTTCAAGACTTCCATAACCATTTAACCAATACTTGAAAACTCCAGTAGGTGCCTGAGGAGAGAAAAGACAAATCAGAGTCCAAATCGGGCTCTGTCAAAATCAAATGCAAGGAGGCAACAAAAGCCTGTTTATATTTTTAAACAAAACACCAAGAGATGACGGTCTTCTGAGACTTATATAAACCATAGGAAAAAATACATTTCGAACAAGACACAACAGTGAACCATATAGTATTTACTTATTACTCCAAGTCTCTCCATTGGAAACAATAGTTAACACCTGAGGAGAGTAGAGACAGTAAGAGTAAAATAACCCAGTGCACATACGTTCCTCTAATACTTGCAAAGAAGGGACGAGGGTTAACTTAACAGTGGCGGTTATTCAAAAAACAAAAAGATATAACATCTCTTTCCAACACCTGAAGAGTTGAACAAATTGATAGCAACAACAGTGAGGACACACATGTCCTTTTGACATAATGCTAAGATACAACCTTTATCAATCCAATACCCACACAAGTCTGTATTAACGATCGGGGCCAACCAAGATTGGATCTTGGGACACTTCATTGAAAAGGCAGTAAGAACGTGCCATCAACCACGACTCGGGGTTTGAATAAAAGAACACAACAACTGTTGGTAATTTCTCTGCAACTAGGTAAGGGTTACCGCAACGAATGAGAGGGAACAAGTTAACCGACAGTGATACATAGAACAAAAAACCTCAATCATCAACCTAGAGCCATATTGTACCATTGTTACTTACTATTCCACAGAGACCCATCATAAAAATACATTGATCGAGCAAACAACCAACGCACAGCTTAATAATACCCATTCCTTTGCTTGCAATTCCAAACATTTTACAGTCATCATAGAGAGCCATAACACTACATTTACACACAATCGAAAATCTCAAGAACACACAAAATCCAAGCATCACTAAGCCACCATTTGGTTCATACAATAGAGAATGCATCATGGATGGAGAGAAAAGAATCATACATGTGGTAAAAATGCTTAAATGGTGAGTTGGTCTAGCTTTCCCTTCCAAAAACTTGAAAATGTGGAGCTTCACAACCAACAAATAGAAATTGCAACAATGGAACAATGCTAAGGTGATGGACAATAGGGAAGGTTTGTAGTGACATGAATTATATCCACGTCGCTTCCATCACCTGACCCCATTCAATTCGAAGTACGAGGTATCCCAATAAGCATAACATTCACCAATAATCAAGCCATATAACCAATTCACAATCAATGCCAAACCATCGTGAGATCTGAGACGATATCCATTGCATAGTGTGCCACCCAAGATAGTTTACATGTTAACCCTTTCCATAACTCCACGCAATAATCCATATTAACAATGCTATATGTGCCTCCATTCAAATCTAATGAAATTCGCATAGTCCATTAACCAAGCAAATAGAATAACAGTTAGGACTAACACTTGTATTCCTTAACTCTTTCATTCAAAACTTGCATATAGTCTTTTATTATAGCTCAAATACTTAGTTTCTCTCCTTTCACTATACTTTAGAACCTTTTCATAGTTTCTATCTTTCTTTTGATCATGCTACCATTAAATCATCCCTTGCATATATGTGGCTAGGTAGTCACTCATAAGAATTAGTAACAAGGTTATAACATAGAAGTTGTAAATAACATGCTCCCCATACCCATAAAATTGTTCTATGTCACAAAAATCATTCCACAATAATGCATTATCCACTTATTATCACTCCAAATGAAACCAAGACTTCATCGTCAAAAATGTAGTATTGTGTAAGAAACATCATAACAACATCAAAACATGTGTAATATGTCTATCCTTACCCCTCTAGTCTACAAGGGGATCCCACCTACTATTATTATATTATTAGCATAGTTAAATAATAGCGCTTTAGAAATACTTTGCGGGAGGATTTCATTGTTACGATTTTAATTGTCAACAAGCTTGCTGCTTATTTCAGTGAGAAGTTGAAAGATGTTAAGAAGAAGTATTCAAACTATGATAAGGAATTTTATGTTGTAATTCAAGCTTTGAAAAAGTGGAGGTATTATCTTATCCCAAATTATTTTGGTTTGTATACTGACAATCAGGCTTTGCAGTTCATAACCAAACAAGGGAAATTGAACCAAAGACATGCCAGATGGGTAGAATTCATGTAGAATTTTACTTTTGTCATTAAGAATATTAGTGGAAGGTCTAAAAAAGTTGTAGATGCTTTGAGCAGGAGATGTTTAATCTTGCTTGAATTCCAAGTGGAGACTTTCGGATTTGAACACCTCAAGGAGATGTATCATGAAGACCCAGATTTTAAGGAAGCTTATGAAGCATGTGAAAATCCTTTGTTAAGGGATAGAAATCAAAGGATGGAGTATATGGTCCAAGAGGGACTATTGTTCAAAGGAAGCCGACATTTTGGCCATGGTAAAACGTATGCATTGTTGAGTTCTTCATATTATTGGCCAGGAATGAGGTCTGATGTGAAGAAGTTTGTGGACAGATGTAGAATATGCCAGTATGTTAAAGGAAAGTAGTAGAACACTAGATTGTATCAACCATTTCCTATTCTAGACAGGTTGTGGGATGTTATAAGTATGGATTTTGTTCTGGGATTTCCAAGAACCCATAGGGGAAATGATTCAATCTTTGTGGTGGTTGACATATTTTTGAATATGGAACATTTTATACCATGTCATAAACCAGTAATTCTACCCACATAGAGAATTTGTTTTTCAAGGAGATTGTGAGATTGCATGGGTTACCTAGGAGTATAGTTTCAGACAGAGACACTAAATTTGTGGGACACTTCTAGAGGACCTTGTGGAAGAATTTGGGGACAAATTTCTCTTTCATTTTGGTGTATCACCCTCAGATAGATGGATAGACTGAGTTAGTGAATCAAAGCTTAGGGAATCTGCTAAGGAGTTTGATCATTGAACACTGTAGTCAATGGGATCAAATTCTGCCTCAAGCGGAGTTTGCTTATAACGACTCACCAAATAGGAGTATTAGTAAGATTCCATTCCAGATAGTATATGGAATGCATCCGAGAGGAATTTTATAATCGAGATATATGGGACAAGATGAATTCCGAAGTGTAGGAGCAGAGGATTTTGCTGCAGAGATGCAAAAGTTACATGATCAAATCAAAGGATAGCTACAGGATAGCAGCCAAAGATACAAGAACATAGTAGACCAGAGAAGAAGAGAGATGAATTTTGAAATTGGAGATCAAGTCTTGGAACACCTAAGGAAGGAAATATTTCCAAAAGGGAAATATAATAAGTTAAATATGAAGAAGATAGGGCCTTGTAAGATCCTCAAAAAAATTTGTACAAATTCTTATTAGATTGAATTTCCATAGGACATTGTAATTTCACCAATATTCAATGTATCATACTTATACCCTTACAATATGGATGACATAGAAGGGAAATATGGTCGAGAGGATATTCATTGGAAACAACAGACACCCATAGTAGAGAAGTTGCAGATAGAAAATATTTTGGGTCTGAGAATTGCTAAGAAAACTAGGAGGAAAATTCATTATGAATATTTGGTTAAGTGAAAAGATCATCCAGCAGAAGATGTTAGTTGGATAACTAAAATTGAGATCCAGAAGCATGGGAAGACAGTGGGGGAGCTCATCAAAAGGAGTCCATGAATATTTTTTTCCAAAGGAGTATGATGCAGGGCATCGCCATCAAAATTCAATGAGGCGTTGTGGAAGATGACTCAGCATCCAGGTGCAACACACTTAACTGGTTTGGATTCCAAGGAGGGTGTGTCACGTTAAATTATAAACCTTTGTAGTTAAATTCCCCTTAATATTTTGAGGCAAGAGTCATTGTAAACACTCCAGGAGATTGTAATCACTTTAATTTCCTATAGGATTATACATATTTTGAGCCTCGACTCATATCTAGGTTGTAATTTTCCATTTATTTCAATAAGCTTAGTGGAAGAATTCTTTTATTGTGATATGAAAGAAATAGTGTAGTCGGGAGGAAGGCTCAAGAAGCCCCCTCATATATAAATACATGTAATCTATGCCCAAAAGAGGTTGTTGAGGTTATTGTGATTTCTGCTGAAGAGATTTGTATAGAGTTGTTGTTGAAAGAAGATGAAGGTTGTTGAAATATTTTGTAAATGTTTGTTGGAATAATATAAAAGAGGATATTTGCTTCACATTTTTGAGTTTTATTATCTCTGAGTCATTGGGTAATGTTATGTTATCTATTTTATGTGTTTATATGCTTTTATGTATATATTATTGTTGAATTAATGGACCTTGATGTTCTATAAGTTTCTATTGTTTCTCTTCTGAAATCCTGGTGTAAGGAGTGCACAGTATCCACACAAGGGGTTCGAAGGCAGAGCCATTTACAGGATCGATAGCTCATGAGAGATAACATGAATTGCACAAAGAAAGTTCAAGGAGTTCAAATATACTCATAGGATTATAAAATCTCGAAGGATATGCCCGTGCAAGGTGTGCACAAGGCCAACACTTAGTGAAGTGTTGAAAAAGTTCAAAGGAGAGCGAGCGCGGGAGATTTTTCTAAGTCTCAAACTCAGGAGAGAAGCGCAAGGCATGTGCCAAGGTTCAAGTCACTTAGAGTGACAAAGCTTAGAAAGAATAGTGAGTAAAATTCCTTGGAGGAAGAATCCTTTTCATTTCAAGGTTGAGTGGACGAGATTCTCTCAAGGAGGAGTCATATCTTTCACAGTCGTCAAATCTGAGAAAGGAGCACGGCCATTAACCTACTAAGTCCTTCGGACTTCGCTGCTCTGGTAGTTTCTACGTGTGTGTGGTGGGGGAAGAAAAAGTCCCAAAGCCCAGAATGCATATTGGTCGTCGGTTATAAGTACATGTGTCCGTAGATCGAGCATGGTTTGGAAATTCGTTGCTATGGATAATTTGAAGTGTTGTTGCAAGTGAGAGAAAAAACCATGAAGCTCCAAAGCCCGGAGTATATCCTAACCATTAGCGTCAACTGTATGTGTCAGAAAATCAGAAGAATTCAAAGTTCATCTCTCCGGAAGATCTTGGATGTAAATTTCTTTGGCACAAAAATCCCTGAAGTCCGAAGCTCGGAGTCCATCTTGACCGTCCATTGAAGAGGATGCATGGACCGTTGATCAATACCCTTCGCTAGTTCGGCATTCGGTACTCCAGAAGATTGTTGAAATAAGTTGTTAAGGTGTGAAAAGATACGAAGTCCTGCAACCTAGAGTAAATCTAGACCGTAGATCTAGAACAGAGTGGGGACTGTTGATCCCTAAATTATTCATAAATTCGGCGTTTGGCGATTCAGGGGAAAGTGGGGTTCAAGGTGTGAAAAACCTATAAGCCTAAAGCCTCGAGTAAGCGCATACCATCGATCTGAGGTAGACGCAAGTTGTCTGATCCACAAGTTCGGAATTCTTAAGTTCAGAGGTATTTCACATCGAAGCGGGGAAAGCTCCTGAAGCCCGAAGTCCCGAAATTTCTGAATGTAATAAAAAAGGAAACTCAACAAAGAAAATTGCATACATATATGAATATATGCAACTTTTTTCACCATTCCACATTTTTCTACATATTTATGTCCTCTCATCGCACAAACTCATCCTCCTTCTTAGAGATCCATTATTCTATCACCTTTCTTAATGGTTTCCACATCATGTCCTTACTCCAACATGTAGCACAAAATCATTTCAGGTGTCAGCAATGGAACTGGTTATTGGCTTGGGGTTTTTTTGATGTTTTGGTAGCATCAAACAGGTACTTCCACATAGGCATGTGTTTTGCATGTGGAAGTAGCCAAAAAAATTCTAGTCTTGAGTTTACTTTAGTTATAAGGAATTAATTAAAGTAAAATTGTGTTTATTAGTGAATTGAGTTATTTAAGGACATGCTTAACATGAGAATTTAATCTAAATATTAAGTGGGTGTGAGAAGTAATCTCATCTGTATATCACTTTGAAGATTATAAATAGATTGTAATTCATGATTCTAAAAGAAAGGTTGGGGTATATGATGCAGGAGCATCGCTCCCACTCAACATCCAAGTCATCAACCAACACAGCGTGCATTAAACTAGTTTGGAATACAAGGAAGCTGGGAAATTTATTTTGAATCCATTATAATTAAAAATCCCTTGAAATCAAAAGGCTAGAAACGTTGTATATGCCAGGAAGGTTGTAAAAGCGTCTTTCATGACTATAGGTTGTACATATTTTGAGCGTCGACTCATATCTAAATTTGTAAATATGCATTTACTGTGATAGCTTAGTGATAGGAATGCATTTAATAAGATGTGAAAGAACTAGAATTCTCTATAGAAGAAGTCTCGAGAAGCCAAGATTGTATAATTCATTGTAATCTATGTTGTAAGATAGTTTTTTTTTAAGAGAAGAGAAATACTCTCAAAAACCTGAGAGGAGACTGTAAGCTTGTTTTGTACTTTCTGAAACTAAATAAATATTGTGTTGTTGTATTTATGTGATTGTGTGTTTGTTTGTTCTATGAATGAGTTTATGATTTTTTTTTAATTTTCAATTGTTTCTCTTCTGCAAGTCACAGTGCCAACGTGAGGTGTGTTGGCATAGGGGAAGACCCAGTGTTCAACTCTAATAGCGCACCAACAAGCCCTAACTACTGGCCCTTTCGACAACACCTGCGAAGAAAATGCAGTCTCACCTGAAGTAGCTATAGGGGGTTGCAGGACACAGGTGTATACAACCAGAGGAAATGAAGAGTGGATTCACAGCAACAACACACAACCACCTAGTTATCCTTTATCTTCCTTAAGCCTACTACGCAAGTTATATTTCAGATCTAACGCAATATCACAATACCAGCATATCAAATGATAAAGAAAACAAAATCAATCACACATAACACAAGATATATGAGGTTGTTGGGCCTTGGTTATGAAGTAAGCGAAGATCGAGGAAGAAAAGGAAAAACGTGAACTACACAGAAGAAACAGTGACTATTACTAGGTCAAAGTGAGCAAAAGAGAAGAAAAGATGGAGTGAAGTAAAAGGAAGCAATTCGTTGGATGATGAGATCGAGGATGACAGATCAGAAAGGAATAAGGATCATGGACAACTCAGCAAGAGGAAAAAGCCACCGTTGGATGCTTTGGAGCACCGCGCGAGAAGGAAGGAAAGACAGGTTGGTGAAGCCCTGAAAATGCGGGTTAAGTTAACCTAGGGTTTTAGACACCTAGGGTTTTGGTATCTAGGGTTTTGAAACCTAGGTTTCGGCCTAAGGATGTCAATGAGTGATTGTAATGTATAAATAGAGGTCAAGAGGACCTGGGATGGGTTGTTGTCATTGTTATTACTATTGTTGGTGTTGTGATTATTATTGTGTAATCGGGTAAGTAACATTGGGTGAGAGAGAAGTGTTGAGTACGAGATCCTTATGTATTGTAAGATCTTGAGTTGGGTGCGAAAATCAACCCTGCAGTTGGGTGCGCAGAGAGGGGAGAGATAGAGAGGAGAAGAAAGAAGATCTTCTAGCTAAGAGCGCAAACAAGAACTATATGCTTCATCTTAATACATTATAAAGCACAGTTATGTGGACGTATCCCTAGAGAGAGGGTGAACCATGTATATCTTGTGTTGTATATGTGATTGGTGTTCTGTTATTTGTTATTGGTATACTGCTATTGCATTACTGTTTTAGATCTGATAGTTATATCTTGTGCAATAGATCCTAGGAAGATAAAGAATACTAGATTGTTGTGTGTCAATCACTTTGAACCCACTTTGCATTCCCTCTGGTTGTAGACATCTCTGTCCTGCAACCCCCACATAGCTGCTTCGAGTGATACTACATCTGCCTCGCAGGCATTTCTGAAAGGGCCAGTATCTAGGGCTTGTTGGTGCGTTCTTGGAGCTGAACCCTGGGTTTCCCCCTGTTCCAACAAATGGTTCCATTGTCGGGACAAGAATCTTTCTAAGAGAATGTCAAGTTGGTTTCCATCAAAGACAGAAATTCAAAAATGGATAGAGGATCAAGAGAAGGACTTCGTTGAAGCCCAGAACAAGAACCCTAATCTTAGTATAGAGGATTGGTTGGAGATATATATCTTTACTGATATACATGAGATTTTCTTTGGAGGAATCCATCAAGAGCTATACGAGTGGTTAGCTAGGTTAGCAGATACCCAATTTGAGATCAAATCTAGACCTCTTGTAGTTTGGACATCGACTCTAATCAAGAAGCTCAAGAGAGTTGATAACGTCATGTCAAGAGCAGTAGATCAGTGGTTTGATAGCACCATTGGAGGGTACATCACCAAGTTTTTTGTTGACAGAGTAGAGTCATATAGCCAAGCCGAGAGATATTTCTTCAAGGGACCCAGAGGAAAATTTTTACATTTTCTGAAGTTGAGAATCAAGATGCTATTGCATGAGAAGAACATCTTGAAGATATAGTAGCTTGGTTGGATTTGAAAAAGCTAATGCTCAGGAATTCGAACAGCGACAACGACACAGAAGCTAGACATATGCGCAGTGGGAGAGCATTCGGAGAAGTTCATCTTGCAAACCTATTTAAGCAGAACTACATGGACGAGGGTTTCTATAGTGGAGAATAGGCAGACTTGACAGACGAAGATAATTTAGAACCCACTAGGATAGAGGAAGGGAAAGATGAAGAACCTCGCTGGGACGAGCCAAAAACTTCAGGAACTACGCAGACTGCTGAAGTAAGTACTATTAATCCCTATGTTGTTTTAGCAGCACTAAGCAATCAGAATAGTCAGAGTCACCAGAGTCCTCAGAGTACTATTACTAGCAGTTCAGCATATACTCAGACAATAAACCTAGGAAGATCTATGGCAGATGAGATGAGGCTCCCTATCTTTAGAGGAGATGGGTCCAAAGACCCTGATCAACACAGGTTCCTATGTGAAGCCATATGCAATATTAAGAACGTCACCGAAGAAGATGTTAAAAGAACCCAGTTTAGTACTACCCTAAGGGATCACACACTGAGTTGGTACATGAAGCTTGTCCAAGGACTTGCACAGCCTAAGCTATCAAATCAGATCAAGAATGCATTGATTGTAGAATTCAAGAAACCCAAATCAGAGTCACAATGTATCACAGAGCTGAAAGAGATCAAGTAGAAGGTAGCCGAACCTATTTGGGAATTCGATCAGAGATTTAAGATCTTAACAGGACGATTGACTTTTTAGATCCCAGATGAGAAGAACAAAGAGTGGTTCATTACTACCCTTTTACCACACATTAGAGTTCCTCTGATGCAACAAAAGATTGCTTCACAGGCTGAGGTGTTGGAGATCGCCATGAAGTTAGAATCAGCCCCTATGGTAGAATCCATCTTAGGTATGAGTCATATCTTGAGTCAGCTAATTAGTTTGTCTCTGCAGGTCAAGGATATGAAGAAAGACAAGGGAAAAGATAAAAGAGAAGATAGTTGGTGTGTCATATGCAGAACAGAAGGCCATGACAAGGAGAACTACCCCCCATTTCATGAATACTTGGCCTCATGAGCTCCGATCCCTTTGAAGCAAGTCACCTTACCCTGGTGCGAGGTATGCCGAAATAGACATCGCCCTGGTGAGTGCTATTACATGCAAAAATATGTTCAGACACCCACAAATTTGTATTGCATGTTATGTAAGTCTGTGGGACATGATGATAGGGATTGTAGGGCTTACAATCTCATTCATGAAAGGTCAAGAGACATATACAAAATTCAAGGTGAAGTACAATAAGAAGGAAACACCACGCAGTATAACTCCCCTGGGAGAGGAAACTTCAATCCTTGTGGTGGATTCAGAGGACGAGGACGAGGAGGAGGTATGGGTCGAGGCTGAGGATAGGTCATCTATTATAACTGCGCACATCCAGGACACCTCGCAAGGGACTGTCAAAACCCTTGTACCACTTGCAGCTATTGCAACTCCTTCGAGCATGTTATCGAGGAATGTCCAGCATTGTTGGCTAAGCTTCAAGAAAGATGAGGACCTCAGCAGAACCCGCAAGTGCAACTGATATATGTCAAACCTCGCAAAGAATACCCTAGAGCCATTGTTATCACTAGAGGAGGCATTGTTACAGGAGAAGATAGACTGATCCAAGGAAAGGCTACAAAAGACTCAAGAATCAGGAAAGTTGCAGAGAAGACCCAAAATTTTGATGCAAAGAAATAAAGACATATATTTGAGGAGGAAAGAAAAGAGTTCAAAGAAGACCGAGGCTCTTCATCAAAGACACAACCACAAGTAAGGGAATATGGGATGCCTCAGTCATTTGATCAGTCTACTTCGCCAAGAGGAGGAAAAGAGGTAAAAAAGCTCATGGAATTTCTATATACTTGTATTAAGTTGATTCAGGATGAAAGTGTTGTCCAAGAGCTACAAATTTTAATCAGACAGTATGAGCTAGGAAAGATAGACCCCTTATTGAATAGGGAAGTACACCAAATCGATAAAAAGAGAAGGACAAATAAGGAATTACACTTGAATGCTCAAATAGGAGAATATGATATAGACTATGTGGTCCTCGACTTAGGGTCGAAGGTCAATGTCATGACGAAGCAAACTTGGGCACTGATGGGAAAACCGAATTTGATCTATTCCCCTATCAGGTTCAAGATGGCTAATTAGCAAGCTATCATCCCCTTTGGATGATTGGAGCATGTCCCTGTGGACATTGACGGAGTAAGAACGTTTGCAGATTTTGAGGTAATTGAGATAGTTGATGATAGTTGTCCTTACCCCGTGTTGTTAGGAATTGATTGGGATTTCAATAATTCCACTGTGGTTGATTTAAAGAAAAGACGTATGACTTTTGAAAGAGATGTCCTTAGGGTCATTGCACCTTTAGATACAGATGAAGGTCAACAATACACAGAGCCCATCAAAGAAAAATATTGCGCATATGAACTGGAAAACAAATACAAACTAACAGCGAGATAGCAGGATTACATTAATCCTACGGCCGATGGAAACCTAAGCTGGCGAAGTGACAACGTATGTTCATCAGACTCAGAAGAAGCACTGGAAAACTGGCAGAATAAAATGTATGAAGTATCTACAAGACGATGTGCTAGATTAACTAGAGAAGTTCATTGGATCAGCACAACAGTAAGTAACCTACCCACCTTTGATGGTTTGAACCCTTTAGAAACCTTCTTATCGGACTTCGAAGAAAGTGTACCAATGCAACAAAGATTGTTGGCAATGCATGAGGCCCTAAAATCAACCCCAACAAGATGGTGGGGGACACACAAAAACAACATTACAAAATGGGTACAATGTCATACCTTGATGACAGCGCGGTTCTCAGCACAAGTAGAAGGCTGTGAAGTTCGATACATAGGTCAAAGATGCCCAAAGGACCATGTGAGAAGTTGCGAATAATCCTGGAGAAACATTCCTCAAGAGCAGTGGGTGCACAAATTCATTAACACACTGGACACAACACCTTTCAACTGGTACCTTCAAGCAGAGTTGTGCATAATCACTACAGATTGGGAAGGTATGAATCAAAATTTTGTCACTACCTTCTTATTTGAAATTTAATATCCTTCAGTAGATCAAGAATTACAGACAGAAAGTATTTGAGGAGGCCTCTAGCCTCCCTTTAGAGCAAGAAGAGGACGAATGGGTTGCACCTCTCCAGAAACTGCAAGGTTGTTACAACATCAATGTTGATGAAGACGATGATCCAAGAAAGGTGAACATTGCAGAAACAGAAGGCCAAAGAGATGTGGAAGGACCAAGAGTTGAGTTACCATTCATTGGACAACCAATAAAGATTAAGAAGGTCAATATTGGAACAGAACAGACACCGAAGCTTGCAAATGTTGGAGATTATTGGGATGTTGGCACTATTGACAAGATTAAAAAATTACTGCATGAATATCAGGACTTGTTTCCAACCAAGTTCACTGATATGAAGGGCATTAAAGGGCCTATGGGAGAGATGGGGATCCCTTTGAAACCAGACACAAGACCATTCAAACAGAGAACTTATAGATTGAACCCTAAATATAAGGAGAAAGTGAAGATTGAGCTCGACAGAATGCTGGAAGCAAGGATTATAGAACCTGTGGAAGAATCAGAATGGATTAGCCCTATGGTGGTGCAAGACAAGAAAATAGGAGAGATCATGATCTATGTAGATCTCAAGAAGATGAATGATGCTTGTTTTCATGATCCCTTCCCTACACCATTCACTGACGAAGTGTTAGATAACGTGGGAGGCCAGGAAGTATATTCTTTTACAGATGGATTCTCGGGATACCATCATATCCGGATTGCCAAGAAAGATCGCCATAAGACCAAATTTGCAACAGAATAGGGGTCCTATCAGTATACAGTGATTCTATTTGGATTGAAGAATGACCCTCCATCTTTTCCAGGGTGGTGGTCGAAGCATTCAAGGAGTTTCTGCATAAATTTCTAGAAGCATATTTTGATGATTGGAATGTTTTTAGTTTATTGAAAAATCATATTGAATGTCTAAGGCTAATGTTGGACAAATGAAGGCAATGTCAAAGTGCCTTGAATCTGAATAAATGCATCTTCTTCTCACCATTTGGAGTGTTGTTAGGTCATATTGTATGCAAGCAGGGATTGTTGGTCGATCCATCTAAAATTGCCATTATAGTTGTTCTACCCCCTCCTACTTCAATCAAACAACTACGCACTGCGCTGGGACATACTGGATACTACATGAAGTTCATTAAAGGATATGCCCAAATTACAGCACCCATGGAGAAGATTTTCAAGAAAGACTGACAGTTTAGTTGGACAGAAGAGTGCCAGGAGAGTTTCAACACACTGAAACAGAAAATGGTTATTGCACCTACTCTGGTATTCCTAGATTGGAGAAAGGAGTTTCATGTGCATGTCGATGTGTATTCTATTGCCTTAGGAGAAGTGTTAGAACAACCTGGGGAAGGAGATATTGACCATCCATTAGCCTTTTCCAATAGGAATCTATCAACTGTTGAGATCAATTACACCACTACTGAGCGAGAGGGGTTAGCCATGGTGTATGGGTTGCAGAAATTTCACCACTACTTGTTGGGAAGACACTTTGAAATGTTTATTGATCACTCCGTGTTGAAATACCTAGTCAACAAGCCAGTGTTGGGGGGGAGAATATACATATGGCTTCTACTATTTCAAGAATATGACTTTGATATCATAGTAAAGCCAGGAAGAATGAACAAAGGTCCTGACCACTTGTTGAGGTTGGAACATGGAGAAGAGACCACTAGTTTGGAGGATACACTGTCGGGCACACATTTGTTGGCCATTAGAAATATTGATGACCACTTCACAGAAATAGTCCAGTTCCTTTCAATAGGAATGGAACCTAGTGAGTATACAATTCCTCAGAAGAAACATCTAGTAGTGCGCGCTGCAAACTTTTCACTTATAGCTAGACAACTCTACAAGATGGGACCTGATCAGATATTGAGAAGATGTGTTATGGAGGAAAAGAGACCATTGATCCTTGCAGAAGCTCATGAAGGCATTGCAGGAGGACACTACGCAGGGAAAACAATTGCACAAAAGGTGCTTAGAGCTGGCCTTTGGTGGCCTACCTTACACAGAGATGCTAAAGACTATTACAGAGCCTACAATGTATGCCAAAGAGTTGGGAAACCATCCAGAAGAGATGAAATTCCACTAGCACCACAGCTGACCCTACAAGCATTTGAGAAATGGGCCATTGACTTCGTGGGACCTATAAACCCACCAGGAAAGCACACAGGAGAAAGGTACATAATTACAACAACAGAGTACTTGAACAGATGGGTTGAAGAAAGAACAGTTAAGGATTGTAGTGCAACTATAGCTGCATGATTCATATTTGATGACATCATAACTAGGTTTGGATGACCAAATATCCTTATGAGTGATCAAGGCACACATTTCATAAATAAAACAATTGAATCCCTGACTGAGGAATTTGCAGCCCATCACCGGAAGATCACGCCTTACCATCCACAAGCTAATGGGACAATGGAAGCATTCAACAAGATCTTGGAGACAGCGCTGATGAATATTTGTAGTGTGAACAGGGATGACTGGGATTTAAGAGTACCAACAGTACTATGGGCCTATAGAACCACTTGCAAGAAGCTAAAAATGAAGACCCCTTTTAAGTTGGTATATGGTCTCGAAGTCATTGTCCCAATGGACTACCTAGTACCAAGCATAAGAATTGCTTCCTTTATAGATATGGATGACACTGGCGATGTTCAAGAGAGGCTTTCACAGTTGATCGAACTTGAAGAAGACAGATTTATTGCAAGATTCCATCAGCCAGTACAAAAGGAAAGAGAAAAGGCCTATCATGACAGCCACATCAAGAAGAAGGCATTCACGCAAGGTGATCTAGTATTGGTATATGAGAGTAAGTTCATAAAGCATACTAGGAAGTTCCAAACGCATTGGCTTGGACCATATGAGATCACCTATATTACAGAAGGAGGAGTTGTACAGTTGAAGACTTTAAGGAAGGATTAGTGAATGGGAGCCGACTGAAGTTGTACTATGACAACCAGTTGCCTTGCATCTCTAAGTAAAAGCATAAGGAAAAGGGTCTAGGTACCAGGTGCATTTGAAACTGGGTACCAGACATGGAAAAGACAATCTGCACAAGGAAGGAAGGAGACGAGGCATAGGGAATAATGTGAAGGCTGTACTACGCAGTTTGAAGTCGAAGTAAAATAAAAAGGTCAGATCTAAAGTGCCTTGGGACGAATCATAGGTGAGTGTTGGGGGCCTGTTGGGCCTTGGTTATGAAGTAAGCAAAGATTGAGGAACAAAAGGTAGAACATGAACTACACAGAAGACACAATGATTGTTACTGGGTCGAAGTGAGCAAAAGAGCAGAAAAGATGGAGAAAAGTAAAAGGAAGCAAGAAGTTGGACAAGGAGATCGAGGAAAACAGATCAGTAAGGAAGAAGGATCATGGAAAACTCAGCAAGAGGAAAAATCCACCGTTGGATTCTTTGGAGAACCCCGTGAGAAGGAAGGAAAGACAGGCTAGCGAAACCCTGAAAATGCAGGTCAAGTTGACCTAGGGTTTTAGACACCTAGGGTTTTGGTATCTAGGGTTTTGACACCTAGTTTTCACCCTAAGGATGTCAGTGAATGATTGTAATGTAGAAATAGATATCAAAAGAACTTGGGATGGGTTTTTGTCATTGTTATTACTATTGTTGGTGTTGTGATTATTATTGTGTAATCGGGTGAGTAACATTGGGTGAGAGAGAAGTGTTGAGTACGAGAGCCTTCTGTATTGTAAGATATTCAAATGGATGTGAAGATCAACCCTGCAATTGGGTGTGTAGGGAGGGGAGAGATAGAGAGGAGAAGAAAGAAGATCTTCTAGCTAAGAGAGCATACAAGAACTGTATACTTTGTCTTAATACATTATAAAGCACAGTTTTGTGGATGTAGCCCTAGAGAGAGGGTGAGCCACATATATCTTTTGTTGTATGTGTGATTGGTGTTCTTTTATTTGTTATTGGTATACTGCTATTGCATTATTGTTTTAGATATGATAGTTATATCTTGCGCAGTAGATCCTAGAAAGATAAATAATACTAGATTCTTGTGTGTCGATCACTTTGAACCCACTTTGCATTCCCTCTGGTTGTAGACATCTCTATCCTGTAACCCCCACATAGATTCTTCGGGTGAGACTACATCTACCTCACAGGTGTTTCCAAAAGGGACAGTAGCTAGGGCTTGTTGGTGCACTCTTGGAGCTGAACCCTGGGTCTGTCCCTGTGCCAACAATGGTTCACCCTCTCCCTAGGGCAACGTCCACAGAACGGTGCTTTATGATATATTAATATGGAAGCATACAGTTCTTATCTGCGCTCTTAGCTAGTATATCTTCTCTTCTTATCTCTCTTTCTCTCTCTTTCTCTCCCCTCCCTGTGCACCTAGCTGCAGGGTTGATCTTCGCACCCAGCTGAAGATCTTACAATACCAGAAGGCTCTCGCACTCAGCACTTCTCTCTCACACATTAGTACTCACTCAATCATACAATAACAATGAACTCTCAACCAACTTAGGACCACCCCATCCCATGTCCTTTAGACCTTTATTTATACATTAAAATATCTCTCGGACACCCTTAGGTTAAAACCTGAGTGTCAAAACCCTAAATACCAAAACCCTAGGTGTCTAAAACCGTAGGTCAACTTGACGCACATTTTCAGGGCTTCGCCAGATTGTCTTTCCTTCCTTCACGCCTGGTGCTTCAAAGAATCTGTTGACATATTCTTTCGATTGTTGAGTTGTCCACGATCCCTCTTCCTTGTTGATCTGTCATCCTTTATATCCTCATCCAACACCTTTATTTCTCTTACTTCGCTCTGTCTTTTCTTCTCTTTTTCTCACTTCGACCCGATATCAGTCACTATGTCTTTTGCGCAATTCGCATTTTACCTTTTATCCCTTAATCTTTGCTTGCTTCCATAACCATGGGCCAACAAGGTGTGCGGAGGATGAACCTTCTACAGGTTCAAAATATCAGGAGAGACAGTGCAAGGTGTGCATAGAGTCAATGCAATGTGTGTAGAGGCCATACATTTATAAGGATCAAATCTTAGGAGAGATAGTGAAAAGTTTGCATAGAGTGAGCACAAGGAGTGCGCAGACGGACTTGTAAAAAGTCCAAAATCTCAGGAGAGTTAGCTCAAGGAGTGCGCAAACCATTAAATCTAAGGGTCAAAGCTCAAGAGGGAAGAAAAAGTGTGTACAGGAGTTAACTTCATCGAAGTGATGAAGCTCAAGAGAAATATTGAAGTTCAGAATTCTCAAGCGGAGCTCAGGGAATTATAAAACCCTTTACTAAGGATCAGGCGACCCATATTACTTGTTTGGGTCATGAATTAACTGTGAACCGTTGATTGTAACCTTAAAATCTCAACCGTATATTCCTAAGCCTTCAAACTTTGGTGATCCGGCACTCCGAGTAAACTTGGTCATTGTTGTTTGGAGCGAAGAAACCCCTGAATCCCGGAGTCCTGGATTAGATCTCAGTCGTAGATCCTCGTGGGAGGAGAATCACCACCAACCGTCAGGTCATTTTAAAGGATGAGAAAGTGGAAGAATAGGGTAAGACCCGCAACTATCTTTCACCTCACTTTATGACCGGATTTGGTCGGTAACGACTGTGGTGAATTGGGGAGGATTTGTTACATTGGGTGAATTCCCTCGGATCTCCAAAGAGAAGAGTAAACATCAGTAGTTGATCAAGGGAGGAGCACAAGTCGTTAGATCCCCAAGCCCTTCATCAGTTTGGTGGTTCGGATATCTGGTTAAATTTAGTTTTTGTGGTTGGAACGAAGGAACTCCAGAGCACCGGAGTCCCGGAGCGTCGAACTATGCCTTTTTAATAAGCATCAGGTTCTATCCAGCGGACACATGCACGAGTCTGTTAGAGGAACGGGACCCTCGTGGATTTGAAAATTCATGCCCACATTATGAAGAGCCTGTGGGGAAGAAAACTCATGGTTCTGTGGGATCATGAGATCCAATTCAACTTCTATTAGATACGATCCTAGACTAGGAGGTCGCACTAGCCAGTTGGCTTGGTTGCATCAAGTGGTATCAGAGAAGGAAAAATATATATTAAGGGATATATTAGAGATATGTCACCGAGGATATTCCTAGGAGTAAATCTTGGTGCAGGTAGGGAGAGACCTATAGCCAACGTAGCTATGGAGGAAGAAATGAGACAACTTCGTATAAGGTTAATTTCCATGGAAGCAACACAAAAGAGAGCATCGGATACTGGTGATGTTAGTGACACTAAGAGTGAAAATCCAAAAGAAGAGGAAGTTGTAAGAGAAGAAGTAGCAGAGGAATAAATGTTGAGAGTTATTGTCAAGCTAGGAACTAGGGCGAAGATGGAAGTCCCGATGTATGAAGGTAATTTGGATGTAGAATAATTGCTTGACTAAATAAATGCCTTAGACAAATATTTTTATCATGAGGAGATTGATGATGAGAATAAAGTAAAGCATGATGTGACCAGGTTGAAGGGACATGCATCTTTATGGTGGGATGAGTTGCAAGATGACAGAAGGAGGAAAGGTAAGTCTAATATTAAGAGTTGGGATATAATGGTATCTAAGCTTAAGGCTAAATTCATACCCAAGGATTATCAGCTGAATTTTTTTAGAATATTACAGAATTGGAGATAGAAAGGTATGTCAGTGAAAGAATATACTAAATAATTATATAAGTTGAATATAAGAGAAGGACACAATGAAAATGATGAATAGAAAGAGTCTAGATATATCAATGGGTTGAGGTATGAAATCCAATATGATATTAGTCTAGTAGAAATGAGGATTGTAGAAGATGATTATCAGGTATCTCTAAAGGCAAAAGAAAAACTGGCAAGAAAGAAGATCTAGAAGAACAGGGGAAAGAATCCAACTAGAGGAGAAGGAACCACAAGAGAAAAGTTCCAGAAGGAAAGGGAAGAAACTAGTAGCTCTGGTAATTAGATAGCCAAAGGAGGAGACTCTAGAGGAAGGAGGCATTTTCTAAGAGGTAGAGGAAGAGGAAGAGGAAGAGGAGGAGAGATTAAGTGTTATGCTTGTGGGAAGATAGGACACATGTCTTGGGAATGTCCTGAAAACAAAATTGTAGGTTTTAGAGAAGATCGCCTTATTGAGGCTCACTAGAAGACTGTAGAGACAGAGAAAAAAGTAGAAGTTGTTGAAGAGGGAAGATCACTTGTGATAAGGAAATCCCTTATGAATCCGAAAAAGGGAGTGCAAGAGCTAGCACAAAGAAAGAGTATGTTCAGAACTACTTGCAAGTCGAAAGATAGAGTATGCAAGGTGATCGTAGACAACGGTAGAATTGATAATTTAGTGTCCACGAAAATGGTGGAAAAGATGAAGTTGGAAACGAAAGTACATCTGAATCTGTATAGAATGTTGTGGCTGCAAAAAGGACATCAAATCATTGTAAGTAAACAATGTAAAGTTGAATTTAATATTGGTAGTTATAAGGGTGAAGTTTTATGTGATGTCATACCTATGGATGTTTTCCATGTTCTATTGGGGAGGCCATGGAAATATGACAGAAACGTCATACATGATGGGAGAAAGAATACTTATGCCCTTGAGAAGAATGGGTGTAGACATATATTGTTTCCACTTGAATATAAGGGATTCGAAAGGGAGGTTAGTCTGAGTATACTTCTCATGATTGGGAAGGAACTCTTGAAGAAAGAAGAAGATCATCAACATTGTAGTCTAATCATAGGAGGGATTAGCATATCCCTTGGAATGAGCTTTGTGGGGGCTCATACTTGTGAGGAAATAAAGCAGGAGGCATCCAGGGAAGAGGCCAAAGGGCCAAATTTCTTTAAATCTAACAAGTTGTTTGTGATGGCAGGTGCAGCAGAAGGACCGCCATTGAATATTGTCAAAGAGAAGAAGGATAGATCCCATACACAATTGAGCAAGGAGAATGCTCAGGGAGAGCTTCAGAAACATAAATATATGGTGAATAAAGAAGATTTGGCCTACAGAGATAGCCAATAGAGGGAAGAGGATAAAGAGAAGAAATTGATGCATCCCCAAGAGGAGAAGAAAGGGGAGGAGGCCCACATAGTTGTGAGCCAAAATAATTTTCAAGAGGAGTTGCATGATCAAAATTCTAAACAATAAGAAGGAGTGGCCCATGGGGATGGCCAAAAAAGAGAAAGAGAAGAGGAACATTCATATACAATGCTCACTCATTGGAAAAAAGAGTTGAAGTTGTTGGAGGGTTGGTTAAACAATCCAAAGAAAGAGGAAGACTGCCATAGGGATGCAGTCATGAAGAATAGCAAAGGAAACCTTCAACAAAGTAAAGGTCATGAAGATATAAAAAAGAAGAAGGATAAGCATGCAATGGATAGCAACAACAACAACCTACAACAAAAAATTTGTCAGGAGAGCAGGAGAGAGTTGAAACAAAGGATCCAGCCAGGAGATAGGATGGACAAGGAAACTATGGAGTTGAGAGGACTTATGCAAAGGTTGGCCAAGGAGACAAGAGAAGACTGCAGTAGTAAGAACAATTAATCCATGCAACATAATATTTGGAGACTAGGAGGAGAGCCTGTTGTAGTAGGACAACAACAACAACAACAACAACAACTAGGAATAGGAGTATATGGACAACTCTGAGTCAAAGTTTGGTACCCTGGAGGATCTCACTAGCCGCAAGTAGGGGAGCCATGAGCAAGAGCTCATGATTTTTTTCATCAGAGGAGTCAGATGCAAGAGAATCTCTCCCACTCAGCATCCAAGTCACAACCAACAAAACACGCATTAAACTAGTTTTTAATCCAAGGAAGGCGTGTCATTTATTTTGAATACATTGTAATTAAAGATCCCTTGAGATCAAAAGGATAGAAACGTTGTATACTCCAGGAAGGATGTAAAAGTTTCTTTAATGACTATAGGTTGTACAGATTTTGAGCGTCGACTCATATCTAAATTATAAATATGAATTTTCCGTGATAGCTTAGTGATAGGAATGCATTTAATAAGATGTGAAAGCACTAGCATTCTCTAGAGATGAAGGCTCGAGAAGCCAAGATTGTATAATTCATTGTAATCTTTGTTGTAAGATATATATTTTTTTAAGAGAAGAGAAATACTCTCAAAATCCTGAGAGGAGACTGTAAGCTTATTTTGTACTTTTTGAAACCAAAAAGATACCATGTCGTTGTATTTTTGCGTTTTTTTGTTTGTCTGTTCTATGAATGAGTTTATGATTTTTTTTTAAGTTTCAATTGTTTCTCTTCTAGGAGTCATAGTACAAAGTGTGCACAGTTCCAACGCGAGGTGTGTGGAGGTTGAATCTTCTATGGGTTAAAAATCTCATGAGAGATGGTGCAATGTGTGCACAGATCCAATGCAATGTGTGTAGACGCCATAAATTTCTAAGTCTTAAATCTCAGGAGAAATGGTGCAAGGTGTGCACAGAGCCGATGCAATGTGTGCAGAGGCCATAAATTTCTAAGGCTTAAAGCTCAAGAGAGATAGTGAAAAGTTTGCACAGAGTGAGCACAAGGAGTGCACATACGAACCTATATAAATTCCAAAAGCTCAGGATAGTTAGCGCAAGGAGTGCGCAGACCATTAAATCTAAGGGTCAAAGATCACGAGGGAAGCAAAAGTGTGCACAGGAGTTCACTTCATCGAAGTGATGAAGCTCAAGAGAAATATTGAATTTCATAATTCCTTGGAGGAGCTTGGGGAGTTATCAAATCCTTTAGTAAGGATCGACCAACCCAGATTACTTGCTTGGGCCCTAATTTAACTGTGAACCGTTAATTGTAACCTTAAAATCTCAACCGTAGATTCTCGAGCCTTCAGAATCCGGTGATCCGGCACTCCAAGTAAACTTGGTCATTGTTGTTTGGAGCGGAGAAACCCCGAAAGCCCGGAGTCTCAGATTAGATCTCAGATGTAGTTCTTCATGGGAGGAGAATCACCACCAACCGTTATATTTGGTCGATTGAAAGGATGAGAAAGTGGAAGAATAGGGTAAGACCCGCAACTTTCAGTCACCTCACTTTATGACTAGATTCGGTCGGTAACGACTATGGAGAATTGGGGAGGATTTGTTACGTTGGGTGAATTCCCCTAGAGCTCCGAAGTCGAGAGTAAACATCAACAATTGATCAAGGGAGGAGCATGGGCCATTAGATCCTAGATCCCTTAGGTGGTTCGGTGGTTCATCTATTTGGTTAAATTCAGTTGTTGTGGTTGGAATGGAGGAACTCCGGAGTGATGAACTGTGCATTTTTCCTAAGCACCAGGTTTTATCCTACAGTCACATGCACGATTCTGTCGGATGAATGAGACCCTCGTGGATTTGAAAATCTATGCCCGTGTGTTGAAGAGCCTCTGGGGAAGAAAAATGAGGGGTCTGTGTGATTCCAAGAGCTAATTCCCCTGATGTTAGATAAAATCCTAGACCAGGAGGTCGCGCCAGCTAGTGGGTTTTGTTGCATCAGTATAGGAGAAGTCACTTTTGATGAGACATCGAAGTCAAGATACTTATGTGAGATACACTTGTGAGAGACTTTGAGAGAAAGTCACTTAGTGAGAGATCAAGTTAGGTACTTGTGTGAGATACACTTGTGAGAGACTTGGTGAGAGACCAAAGTTGAGGATACAAAAGGAGGACTTTTTCTAGTAAGGAGTGTACGAGAAAATAAGGACTTTTTCTTACACTAGAGTGAGGAGATCTCATTGGTTGGGTGAAGATATTTCATCCAAGTATTGATGAGAGGGTTGGATCAAAAAGGATCATATTTCAAGATCTTGATAGGTGGATAAGGACTACCATATAGAGGTCATACAAGTCAAGGAGGAGAGAGAACAGAAGTAGCCACAAGTGGGTTTCAAAGGACAGAGACCAGAGGGAAGAGCAGAGTCATACATAGGTTATCATAAGGGATTTCTAGTCACATCTGTGGGTCTTAGTGGAGACAAGAGTGGATATCCGCATGTCAAAGAAGGGAAACGCATGGACATCCATGGGCCAGAGAAGGGAAAGTTGTGGATGAATTGGGAAATGTGTTGGTATAAGGACGTATAGAAGCACATGAGTTTCCAAGTTTGTTTGTAGTGTATAATTATCTCAGTGGGCCATTATCCCTATTACATGAGCCATGATTTGACCTTAATAAAAGAATCATTGGACTGGTTTTACCTCTGGGGTTTTTCCAAGGTTTTACCCAAATCTTGGTGTTCTTATGTGCTTGATTTGGTTTCCTTGTTTATTCTTTCATTGCATGTTTTGTTGAGTAACCTAGATGTGCTTTGATTTAGTAAATATATGTTTCTTGGAATTAACTGCATGGTGCTAGGTTGAAGGTAAATATCGACATGGTATTAGAGCATACCATGGGTTGAATCTGCTTTATAAAATCAACATGGTATCATAGTCAAGGCTTTGAAGGAAAGAGGGAGACTCGTCTCTGAAGGGAGGAAATCAATAGGACAAATCTTATCAGGTAAATAATGAGCAGAGGAAATCAAAGGATAGATTTTCAGGGAAACAATAGTACTGGGAAGAATAGGTGTTTTTGCAAGGGCATCCACGAGTCATAATGTAGATAGGCACGGACATCCACCAGTCATAGAAGGACATGGATCAGATATATATGGTTCAAAGAAGGAAAAGTCACTGATAGGACATACATGACAGTACAATCTAGTTCTAGAAGAGGGTTATCATATCATATCTTGAAGATGGTGAACACATTGAAGATTGAGGACGGGTTAGAAGGGACAAAAAACTTCCAAGCTTGGAAGGAAAGTATTATTTTTATGTTAGAGGAGAATGACCTCAAAGAGTATGTTGAGGTTGTGGTTGTGGACCCTATGGATCTGCAAGAATTGGTAGTTCACAAGAAGAAGGAAGTGAAGGCCAAGCAGGTGTTGCTAGAATTGGTGAAGGATCACTTGATTTTGCACATTTATGAGAAGAGATCTGTTGAGGAAATGTATGATGCTTTGGTGAGTCTAAACCAAAACAAGAATGCAGGAAGTTTGCTACATTTGAAACACCAGCTTCAAGTTGTTAGGATGTCCAATGAGGACATGGTTGTGAATTATCTTATGAATATTACACATATTCGAGATCAACTTGTAGTGATTGATGAGACAATATGAGATGTCGAGTTGGTGAATGTAGCATTGAGAGGTCTTCCCAAGTCTTGGGAACATTTTGTGCATGGGATTTGTGCATGAGAAACAGTGCCAAGGTTTGATAGACTGTGGATTGATTATATTCAGGAGGAGACTCAGTTAGAGTCCAGGGATGGTTTGAAAAAGAGCCATTATGAGAATTTTTCTCTCGCCTGACATGCAAGGAAGGGAAAGTTCAAGAAGATTTCTAGTGGAGATTCGACCTCTCAATATGGAAAGCAGAAGAAGGACATGATCAAAATCAAGTTCTTTACATGTCACAAGTTTGGAAATTAGGCAGGGAAATGTCCGCATAGGAAGAAGAGGGGAAATGAAATGCAATCAGAGGTAGTTGTGTCGGCAAAGGCTCAAGTGGATGAGTTTTACAAGAAGTTTGAATAGATATATTTATTACTGGTTTCCCAGACTTCTATGGGAATCATATTAGTCAATGCATGGTTGATAGATAGTGGAGATACATGTCATATAATAGGATCACAAGAGGTGTTCGAGAGCTTCACATAGACTAAATTGGAGATGCATGTGGAATTTGGTATGGGGACCAAGCATGCAATGAAGGGATTTGGAACAGTTCAATTCCATATGGAGTCAGGAGGCACATTGAGAGTGCAGGATTTGTTGTGGGTGCTAGAACTCAGGAGGAGTGTGATCTCAGTCTCAATGATTGAGAAGAAGGGATTTGACGTAGCGTTCTAGGAAGCAAAGGTGATCATTATGACCATAGGAAATAGATCAAACAAAGAAAATGTATTTGGAGTTAGAGAGAGAAACTTGTATAGGCTAAAGGGCCAACAGGATGGTGACAAAGAACATGGAGCAGGTAGCTCCAAAGGTTGAGAAACTCAGAGGGAGCCAGCTTTCAAGTACAGGTGGCAAGGAGCAGCCTTCCAAGTCATTCAATGAGGAGTCATGGTACGAGATGGCCATGCAAGATGCTCAGAAGAAGGATACTTCTAGGAGAATGTTCAGAGGCAGCGAGTCTTCAAAGATAGGTCAAACCATCATGGCATGGATATCTTTTGTGCCATAGGGAGCATCCAATAAGGTGTATTGGAGAGCATGCATGGTACTGAATCTGGTAGCGAATATAGAGAAAAATCCAAGTGGGAGAAGTACCTTACTCGCTAAGAGGTAATGTTTATGTTTTGGTAGCATCGAAAAGGTACTTCCACATAGGCATGTGTTTTGCATGTGGAAGTAGTAAAAAATATTCTAGTCTTGAGTTTAATTTAGTTAGAAGGAATTAATTAAAGTCAAATTGTATTTATTAGTGAATTGAGTTATTTAAGGACATTCTTAGCATGCAACATGTAGTTTAAATCTTAATTGGGTGTGAGAAGTAATCTCAATCGTATATCACTTTGAATATTATAAATAGATTGTAACTCATGATTATAAAAGCAAGCCTGGGGTATACGAGAAGTCACTTTTGATGAGAGGTCGAGGTCAAGAGACTTGTGTGAGATACACTTGTGAGAGACTTTGAGAGGAAGTCACTTGGTGAGAGACCAAGGTAGGGACTTATGTGAGAGACTTGGTGAGATACCAAGGTTGAGGATATCAAAGAAGGACTTTTGCTAGTAAGGAGTGTAGGAGCAAAGAAGGACTTTTTCTTACACTAGAGTGAGTAGATATCATTGGTTGGGTGAAGAGAGTTCATCCAAGTATTGATGAGAGGGTTGGATCACAAAGGATCATGATTAAAGATCTTGATATGTGGAGAAGGACTGCCTTCTAGAGGTCATACAGGTCAAGAAGGAGAGAGAGAAGAAGTAGACGCATGTGGATTTCAAAGGACAAAGACCAGAGGGAAAAGCAAAGTTATACAGAGGTTGTCATACGGGATTTATGTACACATCCATGGGTCTCAGAGGAGAAGGCTCGGATGTCATGGGTTAGAGAAGGGAGAGGCGCAAAATCTGGGGGCCAGAGAAGGGAAAGTCATGTATGCATTGGGAAACATGTTAGTATAAAGTCGTACAAAAGAATAGGAGTTTCCAAGTTTGTCTGCAGTGTATAATTATCTCAATGGGACATTATTCGTGTTACGGGAGCCCTGATTTCACATTAATAAAAGCATTATTGGGTTGGTTTTCCCTTCGGTGTTCTTCCATCGTTTTACCCAAATCTTGGTGTTCTAATTATGTGCTTGATTTAGTTTCCTTGTTTATGCTTCCGCAGCATGTTTCATTGAGTAACCTAGTTGTGCTTTGATTCAGTAAATAAATGTTTCTTGGAATTAACTGCCTGGATCTAGGTTGAAGGGAAATCTCGACATGGTATCAGAGCATACCAAGGGTTGAATCCTCTTTATAAAATCAACAGGTTTTAGACCTAGGGTTCGAAAGGGTTTACCAACAAATACTACATTCACATTGGCATATTCAATATTCAAAGACTGAATAAGGTCTCACCCGAGACGTGCATGAGAATCACAGAGACCAAATGTTTTTTCATACCATAATGGAATAATAAAAATGGGAAAAACTTAAATAATAATTGTGCATTAGATAACATTCATCCATACAAGGGATGCACAGGCTAACATACATAACAAGAATTCATTCAAAATAGAGTACATGATAGGAAATATCAATTCAAGCCTCATTTCTTCTTTCATTAATCACAGTGGAACATTTAGATACATGGAAACTCAATAAGCTTAAACCAAAGATCGATTTGATCTAATTTATATCTTATATTCCATTTATGGTTCTACCATTACGATGAATCTTGGAATAAAAAAGAAGTGAAAAATAAACCAACAGTAATAATGAAAAAGAAGTTAACCCTATTGCATTTGCATGCATGCCTTATATCTTTATAAAAGCATGGAAATCATAAAAAACTTACCATATCACTAAAAATCTCAACCACGACCAACCGTTTGGTTACAAAAATGGTTACAATCATTATGTTGATCTTCCAGGATTTCATGTGCATCTGATATTTATACAATTCCTTGCACATAATACAAAACTGGTTGTTGCACGTAGTACAAAACTGGTTGGCACAAGCACTAAATCTTGGTGCTACGAGGTACAAAACTTGTGGCACACACGCAATGCAGAACTTGTGGTGTGTGTGTGGTCTTTTCAAAAACTTAGTGTGCCAACAATTGGTACAAAGATTGAATATTTGGAAAATTATTCAACAATTATTATAATCCCATTATACCAGTATGAAACTGTAAGGTGAGTTATGAAGTCCTTATAGAAACTTTCCTAAGGTATCTCTCACATCTACAAAGGTTGTAGTGGACTGACATGCATTTTGGTGTCTACCTTGTCATGTTAGCACACAAGACACATTTGGACGTATTCATCTTCTTCTCACCTCAAACATTCCCAATACTAATCTTGTTCTAATAACACCATTGTTTATTCTTTTAGGTTTTCACAATGTGTTAGTTTATTAGTTTATATTTCCAAATTCACTATGTTTAGAAACATTTCGTCGATGTTTCAGACTTGTGATATGTAGTCCATCATCAAGACCCAACAAGTAGAGCAATTCAAATCAGCAAGGGAAGAGATGTAGATGCATAAATCACCAAGAAACGCGATAATTAATAATGATAATTTAACCCTAGAGATAAAAAAAATCCTAAACTACCATGAATCATCCAAATAACAATAAAAATAAACAAAAACTTAGAAAAAATAGAAAGAGTAAAGAGAAACAAAATAGAAAAAAAAAAAACAACAAATAAAACAATAAAACATAAGAGCAAAAAAATGAGTTAA
>ML780672.1:367490-379931 GCA_009831015.1 Picea engelmannii
TAAAAATAAAATCATATGAACAAAACATATAATATAAGCAAACAAATAAAAATATATATAAACCGTTGTAAAGGTTTAGAAAGATAAAGCAAAAAAAAATAAAAAAAAATGATAGGAATAACAATAATAAACCAAACCAACGATAAGAAAAGAGCGAAGGAAAACAAAAACAAAACAATGGAAACTCCAAAAAGGAAAAAAGGGAAAACAAACAAAAAAAAACAAGCACATGAGCCATTAGATAGGAGTTAATTCTAAAGAATGGGAAGCCAAGTATTGGTTAGCTTAAGGCCATCATCCCTATTAAAACACTTGTTTTCGTTCACGATTTACATGACCTCCCTAACACGTCTTTTGGATAAGTGATCCACCCTTACAAGAATCATATTTGTTTGCTTATATTATATATGTTTTGTTTGTATGCTTTTATTTTTAGTTTTTCTCTATTTTTTTTTTAAATTTTATGTTGTCTTATTATATTTTTCCCTTTTTTATTTTTTCCTATGTTTATTTGTTAATGTAATTTTTTTTTCTCTTTTATTGTGTTTATCTATTTTTTCTTATCCATTTTTTAACCTATTCTTCTTCTCCTTTTGTTTTAATATTTTATTTGGTTTTTTCTATTTTGTTTCTCTCATTACTCTTTGTATTTTTTTTCTTTATCTAGTTGATTTGTGGTAGTATAGGTTTTTCCTATCTCTAAGGTTAAGTTATCATTATTAATTATTGGGTTTCTTGTTGATTTACACATCTACATCTCCTCTCTTGTTAATTTGAATTTCTCTACTTTTTGGTCTTGATGATGGACTACATATCGCGGGTCCAGAATATCAAATAAATGTTTCTAAACACAATGAATTCAGAAATCTATCCTAATAAATTCCATTTTCCTTTGTTCTCCTAGGTGGCCTACCAAAAATGAATCATGGCACTCGCTTAAGAGTTCCTTCTAAAGGTTAGATGACTTAGGAACATAGATGTAATCACCAAAGTACAAAAATTCGTTGTTCATCTGAACTTTCATGTTTTTCCCTCCTTCACTTGTTTCATTATGTTAAAAGTTGTGGAATCCTTGTGAAATCCCTATTTGATCTTCTCTTGAAAGTCTGTGAAAACCTGCAACTAAATGCCCATGGGCATCGACAACTCATCCTCCTCTAATGATGAAATGTTTGCCTTCCTTCTCAAGGTGTTCACTATTGCATTCAAATTTTTTGGTTAGTACTCAATGGTCATGTCAAACTCTATCAATAAGTCTTTCCATGATGCCTATTTAGGTGAAAATTCTAATTGGTTGGAAAAGTAACTTGTTTCCACATTTTCCATATTCACAATGAACAAATTACCTAACAAGTAGTTCTTCCATGCTTGTAGGCAGTATACAACTGTAGTCGTCTCTTTATCATGGATGGGATACATCCATTCGTAATCTTATAGATTTTTTATTACTGAGAGGGGGGGTCAATCAATAATAGAGAAATTTAATCATTTTTAACCATAAATGCAAGTGTTATATCAATGTAGCATTATCATCCAATAGTTGCAGAGTAAATAAACAATGAACAAATGAGCAATAATACACATACATAGTACACCAGTGTTTTTACATGGAAACCCAATTCTTATATGTCTTTAAGAATTGCATTCATTGGAAGAACCAACTTCCTTTGTTTTCCAGCTGCAACTGGAAGGAGGCTCCAACCCCCTATTTTCTCAGGCTACCACCTGAGGGAATATCCAACTCCCCAATTCTCCGGCTACAACCAGAAGGAGGCTACAACCCCCTATGTTCTCTGGCTACAACCAAAAGGTGGCTACAACCACATGTCCTTTCCCTGTCCAACCGCCCTAACGTAGAAGTAGAATGTGTTATCACATGGTGTTGCCAAGGGTCGTATGTGTTGATTCTTAATACCTATGTTTGTATCCTCGTCTCTCTCTCTCTCTTTTCCCCACTACCAAGTCCTAAAAAATTTCCTTTTGATTGGTAAACTTCTTTTTCCTTTCTATTTGAGCAACCTGGTTTCCCTTGATGTCTTACCTGAATAGGTCTTGACCCGAAGGTTTTCTGTTTTTCTCTAAGGATGAACACTCATCGCATTTTGTTTCAATCACTTGTCATTCTATTTTCCCAAGCCCGCCACAAGCCATCCAAATCTATTTTTACACAGGAAGCAACCATGGGCACAAAATGCAGCTTTCAGAACAGTTCATTTCGAGCTTGAAACACAAGAAAACAGGCAGGTTCAGTTTTCAACGGTGGAGATCCCCTGTGAAGTTCAGATTAGCGGCCCTCGGGTATTCAGAATTATAAAGTTGTGCAAGTTTTAGCGTCTATCAGAAGCCCCATAATTAATGATCAAGAAAAGCTTGAGTCTGGGTCGTTGGATCTCATTGGGGATAGATCGATGGTGGGGAAACATTGTGGAAGATGGGACTCCGGAGGTTTGTAAGAGTTATTCGTCCAAAAAGTCTGGAATACCGAAACTTGAAGAAAATATGGGCCATCGATCAAAGGCAGGCGCGACGCCAGATCTAAGTTGCGGAAAAATTCACTATAGGATTTTCTAGTTAAGGAGTGTGCAAAGGTCCCGAAGATTCGAAGATTGAACTCCCAAAATAATCATGGGTTGTTGAACTCAAACCAACAAGAATCGTTGATCTTGAAAGCAGTTCCACCAGAAGCCCTGAAGTACTAAAGGTCTAGAAATGAATCTCGGTCGTCTAAATCAAGAGGCCACGCGTCACTAGATCCCTCACTTTGGAAGTTTTACTTCGGAAGATTGTGGGATTTATGCAATGAAAAGTCCCGAAGGCCCGAAGCCTAAACTCTCGAAGTAATTATGAGTCGTTGATCTTCACAGCAGGATCTAGGATCCATCCAAGAGCGGCGTGTGGAAACAAAAGTAGGACTTTCCCAGATCATAGATCGCGATCAGATCAACGGCTCACGTGTATTCGACATGCCCAATTTGTGTGAGGAGTAGTGGCTAGGAAGAAGCCCCGGAGTTGAAGATCAAGTGCCAGGCGTCCTTCTCCATCAGATGATCAATATCTACTTCAAGAATCTGGGCTTCAGGATTTTCAGCATCTCAACTCCCAATTTCATCTGGATCATTTTCTCCCTCAGTTGCAGATCAAGCGCCATGTGTCCATCTAAATCTAATGGTGGTATTTTACCTCAGGAATCTGGGTTTCGAGAGTTTCAGGATCTTTACTCTTGGTTTCATCTGGAGTGATTTTTCCCAAAGTCCACTAATCGTTGTCGCGTGTCCATCCGAATCAACGTTCATCATTCACTTCGGAGCTTCAACATTCATTTCAGGTCTCCACATCACTTCAGGCACATATTTATGCCAACTCTACATGCAGACCCCTCTCGGGCTCCGAAGTATAAAGTACGTGGAAGCCATCAATGCAGACATGTGGCACCCTTATCAGTCATGACACGTGGCATACATCTAGCGCTGACACATTGCGCTCATTCCAATCATGTTTGGACGTGAATTCAGCCTACTTTTGAGTGACACATGTCACCCCTCCATCTGTGACACGTCAGCATAGTGATGTCAGGCCTTCATGTCAGATCATCCTCTGGGAATTGTTCTCATTCAGCACCAAAATTTGCACCATCTCTAAGTGGGGTTAGGAGGATCCTAGAGTTGGTGATCAGATAGACTTTAGCGGGGATGATAAATCAGCAGAGGTGCCCAGATTGTAGACCGGGGCCAGATCAATGGCCATGCTCCATTGTGTGTATGCAACATACTCGAAAGATAAAATTATTGAGTTGTCCCGCAATCGAAATCGTGGGAGAGAATAAGAGCTACGTGGCAGCTAGTGGTGAGTTGTGGGCTCAAAATTGGTCTGGTTTCAAATTTCCTTTGACAGCCCCGCAATCACGTGCTTATAAAACATCAAATCCAAGAGCAACACATGGCAGCCCCCTAGGCGTTAAGCCTCCTCTTGATCCCGACGAGATATCAGTTAATGAAAAAGAAGTGGTGGTTGAAACCTTGACTCACTCCATAAATAGAAGGCGTGGAGGATCTGGCCATGGAGACAGAGTTTCCATCCCAAGGTACCACGATGGATGCTTTTTCCTGTAGGCCCATGCTGAGTTAAGTTTGCGTCTGACAGGAATATACATGCACGATCTGACAAGAAGAAGGCGCAGATGAAAGGGTTTAAATGTGATGGCCAGATCACGCCCCTGGTAGTTTTGGACTGATCTGAGTATAAATAGATCAGTTCAAGATTTTGTTAAGGTCGTCAACTAGTTGAGCAGAGCTCCCTGTTTTGTAATATTTGATACCAGGACTGTTCTCTGGTTATGTATCAAATTTGAGACTTTCGCATTGATAGAAGTCAGTTTCTTTCATCTCTTTGTAAAAAATGTGCTAAAACACTCAGGCATGGAGGATCCAGTCAAGGGTTGTAGTTCTATTGTAATGTAGGTTTGATTACAGTATTGTTGTGACCATTTTTAGTCGGCTTCCTTGTTATCCTATTTTCCCCTTACATTGAAAGGCTCGAGCATGGAGGATCTAGTCGAGTTGTTGTATTTGCATGATAATGTAGGTTTGATTATTATGTTGTTGTGGCATATTTCAATGTCGAAAACTTGAGTTCAAGAGTGCTCTTGAGCATGAGTTTTTATTCACCAAGCTGCTTGAAAGTCGAATGCCCATAGCGGTCTTGTTTTCCTCTCTCACTAAGTCTTTCTTCTTCTCACACTTAAATTCAAATAACTCACCGAAGTTAATGAGGCCCTCACTTCCCTGTGCATTACTTGTCTAGTTTCTCTGATTAAAATAATTCTTGTACTGAGTTTTGTCCATTTGACCTCCACTCATTAAACCAACATCCACCAAACATGTGGATTGGTATTGGACTTACCCTCTTGCAGTCTGAGGATGACTCTCAGTGATAACATTAATGGCATCATTTTCAGGGAACGAATTGAATACCTTTCCCTAGGATAGAACGACAAAGAGATTTGGATTCTGAACTTGTATGAGAAATTAGTACCTTGAAGATTGCATCTTGCACCTGGAGACTCCACTGTTTCAGTTGTGGCTCTCAAAATCAAACACACGAGCTCTAATCCATGGCTGCCTATGGCCATACCTGAAGTTGACCCAGAAAAGATTATCATAAAGGGAAATGCCCCTCAAGAAGGGATTTCAACTGTTGTATTAGGTAATTCTGGTAATTTACATGATTCTTCTTTAAAAACTCCAGTTGTTGCTTCCAATTCTCCTATTATACCATCTGTTGGAGTTTCCAGAAGTTTAAATTTTGGGATTTTCCCTGTTGAATTCTCCCCTTCTAAGCCTCATTTAGAGCAAAGCTTTGACACCCCCATTTCCCCTAAGATTGTAAAGTGGCTTAGACTCAGAAACTTAGAAGATTTTCCCACATTGGGCTTTACTACTCCTCCTCCTATTAAATTTGTAGTTTCCAAAAAGCGGGGAAATTATTTTCCCTTGAACCCCATATCATTATCCCCCAACACTCAACCATTTCCCTTATCCCCTAGAAACACATCCCAGTAGTTCTCCTACAGTTCACATCCAAATGGAAGGCACTAATCCTCCTAGAGACAGAATGGTTTCCATAGTGGCTTCTAGATATGCACCTCTTGTTTTACCTCAGCGTATGAATTCTCTCCCAGCCGAAGACTACCTTAAGTACATGCCCAAGTTCACAGGGGAGAAAGAAATAAATGCAGAAGAGAAACTTTCATCTTTTTATAGAGTTGCAGATATCCAGCTCATCAAAAATGAAGATGTGTGGATGAGAGTTTTTATACAGAGCCTTGAAGGTGAGGCTAGGAAATGGTTTAGGGACTTTCCTCCTGGATCTATTGATGGGATTGAAGCTCTAGATGATGCATTTTTAAGACATTGGGGGGAAAAAAAATATTTCCTTTATTATATTACAGAATTTGGGTCACTTAAGAGAGAAGAGGGGGGATCTGTCTTAGACTTCTCCAAGAGATTTAATAATATGTACAATAAGATCCCCATTGAAATTAAACCTATAGAAGACTCTGCCAAGATAACTTATCCTAGGTCTTTTGACCCTAATTTTTGTCTCCTCTTGAGAGAAAGAAGAGCTACCTCCTTGGCTCATATGCAAGATGTAGCCCTTGAAGTAGAGTCCAATACATTGGCAGTTCAAAAACTTAGGAGTAAGTTTGATAGAGAGAGAAGGAAAGGTAGGCCTGAATCTTCAACCTCTGGTTCCTCTGCTTCCCACCCCCAAGTAGATGAGTTGACAAAACTAGTAAACTCACTTTCTGCAGAAATAGAGAAGTTGAAATTTGAAGGAAAACAGGGCTATAGGAACGCTTAAAATACTGACAACGGGGGTAATTTCAGGATACCAAATAATTCCCCTTAGATCATCGAGAGGGATCAAAGAAATAGGGATAGGGATGATAAAAAAATCCAAACCCCTCTCCAAAATAACCTAGTTATTGACAAGGAAGGAGAGGAGGAAGAAACTGATCCTGGAATCCATTGTCTTGGTGACACCTCTTCATCCCCCATCTAACTCGGTCTTCATATGAAGAGTCCCTCATGGATATCCAGCTAAATGAGTTGAACAAAGGGGAAAGGACCAGTGGAAATCCAAATAGATACAACCTCAGGTCCAAGAAGAAAGAAGGAAATCCTGATACTCCTGATCAGACTACTAGAGCAGAGGATCCTGCTAAAGAGGTGGCAACTTGCAGCAAAGGAAAAGAGGCACAAAACCCCCAGGTAGTGGTTAAGAGACCTATCCCAGAAGTAAAATAAATTCTAAAACCTCTCTCTTCTTTTAGCTTTGAGAATGAGATTCAAAAGATTAAAATTCCCGTACCTTTCCTGGAGCTAGTTAAAATTGAGGATTTCAAAACATACCTCTCCAAAGTGCTACAGTCTGAGCCTTCATCTCATTCCACCAATTCATTCAACCTCCAAGAAGAAAATCTTGTTGTCATACTTGGACCTTTGGTTGAGGATAGAGATGATTCCTCCCCTCCTTTCTATACCCATTCAACATCCACGGTAAGGTGTTGTACAACCTCCTCATGGATTCAGGGGCATCTCACAATCTCATGCCTAAGATTATCATGGATGAGCTTGGGTTAGAGGTTACAAAAACCTACCATGAACTATACTCATTCGATTCCTGGAAGGTGAAGTGTCTTGGGGTTATTAAAGACCTGGTTGTCTCCTTGTTCCACTTGCCAATGAAAAGTGTGGTCATGGATATTGAGGTGGTTGATGTCCCCCCTATTTGGGATGCTTTTGTCTAGATATTGGATTAAAATACTGGGGGGCAAGTTGAAGATGGATATTTCATATGCCACTATTCATGTGTTTGGGGGAGAGCATAGAAGCCTTTACAGGGAATCTCAACTCACTTGCATTATCAGTGATGAAGCAAATACGACCAACCACCCCATTTTTGCAGTAGACACTGATCTAGGAACCAGTATGTTACAACTCACTGATGAGCCTCAAGAACCTATTGACATCATAAAGAATCCCATCACCTCTTGTGAATACCCTCCTCTCAATACCTCTATTTGGAAAATGTTTTTTGATGGAGCCTGTTCCCGGGGAAGTGTTGGTACTGGGGTAGTGATCAATTCCCCTAGCCAATAGACCATATCTCTATCTTATAAGCTTGAATTTGAAACAACAAACAATGTGGCAGAATATGAGGCTCTTGTCTTTGGTTTGAGAGATGCCAAAGACATGAAAATTAAAGAACTAGCAGTGTTTGGAGATGTTGAGTTGATTGTTCATCAAGTCAAAAACATGTATCAAGCTAAGCACCCCAGGTTAAGGGCCTATAGAAATGAAGTCTTGGATATGATTGAAAGTTTCTTCTTGGCTTTTAATAACTCATTTGTTCCAAGAGAGGATAACACTATGGCAGATTCCTTGGTTGTTTCAGCAAGTAATTTCAATGTCCCTTTGCCCCCAAAACTCAAGTATAAGGTGGAAGTAAAGTATAGACCTTCTATTCTTGACAATGTCAAACATTCGAAGGTATTTGAGGATAATATTGAGATAAAAAAGATTCTTGAGACTATGGATGAATTTTCTGATTTGCATATTGATCTGGATCAGGATTCTTAGGAAGGCCTTCATGTTGATGTTTTTCTTAATAAAAATTTTGACCATCATATTGTTCAGTTTCCTAGTAACCATATTCCAAAGGGGATAGTTCCTTTGGAGAGATTGTTTGAAAGAAATGATGTTTTTGTAAAGGTTAAAGGTTCGACTGAAAATGTTGATGTGACTGAATCCAATTTGGGAACAGAGGAAGACCTAAAATATGTCAAATTGTCTAGCAGTTTGTCAAAGGAGCAAAGAGTTGAATATGTCAAGATTATGAAGGAGTTTTCTCATGTTTTTCCTGGAGATATGAAGATTTGAGAAAATATGACACCAAAATCATCGAACACAAAATCCCTTTTAAAGAAGACGCCAAACCTTTCAGGAAGAAACTCAGACAAATAAATCCCATGTTGCTGGCTATTATGGAAAAAGAAGTGAAAAAAATGTTGGATGCACAAATCATCATCCCTTTGAGATTTTCAGAATGGGTGGATAATATGGTGTCTGTGAGGAAGAAGAATGGGGAAATCACATTATGTGTAGACTTAAGGAATTTGAAAAGGATCTCCAAAAAGTACAATTACCCCTTGCCAAAGATGGAACACATTTTACAGAGAGTGATTGGTTTATCCAGGATGTCTATGATTGATGGCTTCTCTGGCTACAATCAGATATTTGTCCTACCTAAAGATAGAGAGAAGACAACTTTCAATACTCCTTGGGGCACATTCATGTATGCTAAAATTCCCTTTGGATTGATGAATGCAGGAGCAACCTTCCAGTAAGCCATGGACATTGCCTTCATTGGGGAAAAGGAAAAATGTGTAGTCATCTATCTAGATGACATTACAGTATTCTCAAGGTCTGAAAAAGAGCATTGTCATCATTTGAAGAAGGTCTTCATGAAGTGCAAGAGTTTTGGTCTCTCCCTCAATCCTAAGAAATATTCATTTGCTATGAAAGAGGGAAAATTGTTGGGGCATATTGTGCCAGCTGAAGGGTTGAGAATTGATCCAAGAAGAGTAGAGGCCATCCATACCTTATCTTTTCTCAGATCTAAGAAAGAGGTTCAATCTTTCTTGGGTAAAATCAAATTTCTGAGGTTCATTTCAAATATTTTTTAGTTTGTTAAAGACATTACAAACATTCTTAGAAAGGGGAACGAAGTTAAATGGACTATTGATTCCATAAAAAAATTCGACCAAATTGAGAGGGATTTGACCGAAGCACCTGTGCTCATCATCCCTGATTATTCTAAGAAATTTCTGATATTTTCTTTTGCCTCATCTGATAAATTGGTTGTTGTTTTTCTATAGAGAAATGCGAAGGGGTTAGAGCAACCTATTTCCTTTTTTAGCAGAGCATCGAGGGATGCAGAGATGAGATACGATATAATGGAGAAGCGGGCATATGCTTTGGTCAAAGCCCTCAAGGATTTCATAATCTATGTCCTGCATTCAAACATTATTGCATATGTCCCCTCGGCCTTAGTAAAAGAGATATTAATCAAGCCTGATATAGATGGGAAGAGAAGCAAATGGATTGCCAAAATTCTAGAGTTTGACCTGAAAATAAAACCCACCAAATTGGTGAAAGGCCAAGGTTTAGCCAAGTTACTGGTTGAATCAAATTGCAAGGCATTGGGGATTAATTTCATGAACACACACTAAAAAAATCAACAAACTGAGATTGTTGATAAAGACTCTCATGTCATCCACAAATTAGCAGGATGCACCTAGTATAAAGACATCATATATTTCCTGCAAAAAGTTGAGGCCTCCAGATGGTTTAGAAAAAAATAAGGTGAGATATTTGAAACTCAAAGCAATCGAATATTGTCTCATTGATCCGGTTTTGTACTAGAAGGATCCTCTGGGAGTTCTACTAAGATTTTTGGATCCACAAGAGGCCCAGAGAGCTATGACTGATTTTCATGACAACTCATGTGGGGGGCGTAATTTTTGGAGGACCATGGCTTAATAGATCCTCAAATTTGGGTATTTATGGCCCAACCTTTTTACTAATGTTTGTGAAAATATTAGAGCTTGTGCCAAGTTTCAAAAGTTTGTTGGAAAGAAGTAGCTCAAATATTTTCCTTTGAAACCTGTAATGGTTTATGGACATTTTCAGCAGTGGGGTCTTGACTTCATTGGAGATATCCACCCAGCCTCAAGTGGCCAGCACAGGTGGATTTTGACTGCCACTAATTATTTTACCAAGTGGATCGAATCCATCCCTACAAGGAGTGCCTCCCACAAGGTAATCATAATCTTCCTTGAAGATATCATGTCTAGATTCAGTTGTCCAAGAAGGATTGTTACAGACAACGCTGCTTCTTTCACAGTTGAATCATTAATCAATTTTTGTGAGCAGTATGGGATTACACTAGTCCATTGTACTCCCTACTACCCTCAAGGAAATGGTTTAGCATATTCCTCCAACAAAAGCCTCATAAATATCATCAAGAAGTTTTTAGAAGACAACAAGAAAGTATGGGATTCAATGTTGAAGTTTGCATTATGGGCTAATAGAGTTACAACCAAAAGGTCACTTGGCATTTCCCCTTTTCAAATTATGTATGGGTTTAAGGCTATATTTCCTACTCAACTCGCCTTGCCTGTGGCAAAGTTACTCCAGGACTACCAAGAAGAACCTGATGATATGGTCAGGAGTATACTGTAGCTAGTAGAAGTACAACAGACCAGGGAGAAGTTGCTTGATAAAGCGCTGGATCATCAGCAGAAAAATAAATGATCCTTTGACAAGAGTGCAAGCAAGGAATATTTTTAGCTAAGGGATATGGTGCTCAAGTGGGATCCCCCCAAGCAAGATAAAGGAAAACATGGTAAATTCGAAGCCTTATGGATTGTTCCCTTCAATATTTTTGAGGTATTTTCAAACAACCCTTATAAGTTGCAGAACTTGGAGGATTCTAAAATTTTGGGTGGCCCTGTCAATGGGAACTTCCTGAAAAAGTATTTTGTCTGAGCCGTGATTAGCATTCCACCATTTTAATTACCACTTCCTTTTTATTTCTATTTTAAATAAGAGACTCCATAACCCAAATCTAAGGCATTGAAACTGTGAGTTCTTGGCAGCTCACAGGGAGCATGCCAGCCCCTATGGAGCCAATGTTATCACATGGGGTTGTCAAGGGTCGTATGTGATAATTTTTAATACCTATGTTTGTATCCTCATCTCTCTCTCTCTCTCTCTCNTTCCCTCCTCTTTGAGTAGCCTGGTTTCCCTTGATGTCTTACCTGAATAGGTCTCGACCCAAATATTTTTTGTTTTTCTCTAAGGATGAGCACTCATCACCTTTTGTTTCAATCACTGGTCATTATGTTTTCCCAAGCCCGCAACAAGCCATCCAAATCTTTGTTTAAACAGGAAGAAGCCATGGGCACAAAGCATAGCTTTCAAAATAGTCCATTTCGGGCTTGAAACACAAGCAAACAGGAAGGTTCATTTTTCAATGGTGGAGATCCCCTGTGAAGTTCAGATTAGCAGCCCTTGGTTATTTGGAATTATAAAGTTGCATGAACGTTAGCATCAATCAAAAGCCCTAGAATTAATGATCAAGCAAAGGTTGACTCTGGGCCGTCAGAACTCATTGGGAAGAGATCGACGATGGGGAAACATTGCAGAAGTTGGGACTCCAGAGGTTTGTAAGATTTATTCGTCCAAAAAGTCTGAAGTCCTGAAACCCGAAGCAAATATGGGTCATCGATCAAAGAGATGCGCGGCGCCAAATATGAGTTGCGGAAAACGTCACTGTGGGATTTTCCAGTTAAGGAGTGTGCAAAGGTCCCAAAGAGCCGAAGATCGAACTCCCGAAATAATCGTGGGTTGTTGATCTCAAACCAAAGGGAACCATTGATCTTGGCAGCAGTATCACCAGAAGCCCTAAAGTACTAAATCTCTCGAAATGCATCTCGGTCGTCTAAATCAAGAGGCCAGGCGTCACCAGATCCCTCACTTTGGAATTTTTACTTCGGAAGATTGTGGGAGTTATGCATTGAAAAGTCTCGAAGACTCGAAGCCCGAACTCCAGAAGTAATTATGAGTAATTCATCTTCGCAGCAGGAGCCAAGATCCATTCAAGAGCGACGCGTGGCAACAAAAGTAGGGCTTTCCCATATCGTAGATCATGATCAGTTCAGTGGCTCATGTGTATTCGTCATGCCCAATTTGTGCAAGCATTAGTGCAAGATACCAGATATATAAAATATGCAGAACAGAAACGAAATGCTAGAAATAACAGAATAACAGTGAAATATCCAGCATAATCTTCACAATACACAGAAATGATATACGA
>ML780672.1:386325-415686 GCA_009831015.1 Picea engelmannii
GATCCTTCTAGAAGCGGAAGCTTCTATTAGGTCTTCTTACATCCGCCTTATTCTATTTTATTGAAAGGTCTTATTAATATTGACCTTTATTACATCCGAATACATTAATCTACCTATGTGCGGGTTAGGACCTTAACAATTAGTGGCTAGGAAGGAGCCCTGTAGTTGCATATCAAGCGCCACGCGTCCTTCTCCATCGGAAGGTCAATATCTATTTGGGAAATTTGGGCTTCAAGAGTTTCAGCGTCTCGACTCCCAATTTCATCCGGAGCGTTTTCTCCCTGAGTTGCATATCAAGCACCACGTGTTCATCCAAATCTAACGGTGGTAGTTTACTTTGGGAATCCAGGTTTCAGGAGTTTCAACATCTCTACTCTCAGTTTCATCCGGAGTGATTTTTCCCAAAGTCCACCGATCGTTGTCGCATGTCCATCTGAATCAATGGTCATCGTTCACTTCAAAGATTCAACATTCATTTCAGGTCACCACATCACTTCAAGCCCATATTTATGTCAACTCTACATGTAGACCCCTCTCGGGCTCCGAAGTCCAAAGTACGTGGTAGCCATCAGTGCAGACATGTGGCACCCTTATGAGTCATGACACGTGGAATCCATCTAGCGCTGACACATGGAACTCATTTCAAGCATGTTCAAACATGTCTTCGGCCTATTTTTGAGTGACACATGTCACCCCTCCGTTCGTGACACGTAAGCATAGTGACATTAGGCCTCCATGTCATATCATCCTCCAGGAGGTGTTCTCATTCAGCGCCAAAATTATCACCATATCTAAGAGGATTTAGGAGGATCCTAGAGTTGGCGAGAAGATAGACTTTAGCGGGGACGCTAAATCAGCAGAGGTGCCCATATCGCAAACGGGGCCAGATCAACGGCAACGATCCATTGCGAGGACGCAAGATACTCGAAAGTTAAAATTCTTGAGAGGTCCTGCAATCGAAACCGTGGTATAGCATAAGAGTTATGTGGCAGTTAGTGGTGAGTTGTGGGCCCAAAATCATTCTGGGTCCAAATGGCCTTCGACGGCCCCGCAATCACGTGATTATAAAACATCAAATCCGAGAGCAGTGCATGGCATCCCCCTAGGCATTATGCCTCATCCTGATCTTGGAGAGAGACCAATGAATGAAAAAGGAGTGGTGGTTGAAAACTCGACTCACTCCATAAATAGAAGGCATGGAGGATCTGGCCATGGAGATAGAGATGTCAGCCTGAGGTACCACGATGGACAATTTTTACTGCAGGTCCATGCTGAGTTAAGTTTGCGTCTAACAGGAAGCTGCCAGCCTGAGGTACCACGATGGACGATTTTTCCTGCAAGCCCATGCTGAGTTAAGTTTTCATCTGATAGGAAGATACATGCACAGTCTGACAGAAGAAGGCATAGACGAAAGGCTTTGAATGTGATGGCTAGATCACACCCCTAGTAGTTGTGGACTAATCTGAGTATAAATAGATTAGTTCAAGATTTTTTTAAGGTCATCAACTAGTTCAGCAGAGCTCCCTGTTTTGTAATATTTTGATACCAGAATTGTTCTCTAGTTATGTATCAAATTTGAGACTTTCACATTGATAGAAGTCATTTTCTTTCATCTCTTTCTAAAAAATGTGCTAAAACACTCAGGCATGGAGGATCCAGTCAAGGGTTGTAGTTCTATTGTAATGTTGTTTTGATTATAGTATTGATGTGACCAATTTTAGTCATCTTCCTTGTTAACCTATTTCCCCCTTACGCTAAAAGGATTAGGCATGGAGGATCCAGTCAAGTTGTTGTAGTTGCATGATAATGTAGTTTTGGTTATTATGTTGTTGTGACATATTTCATTGTCTGAAACTTGAGTTCAAGAGTGCTCTTGAGCCTGAGTTTTTCTTCACCAAGTTGCTTGAAAGTCTGATGCCCATAGCAGGTTTGTTCTCCTCTCTCAGTAAGTATTCCTTATGCTTACACTTGAATTAAAATCACTAACCAAATTTAATGAGGCCCTCACTTCCATGTGCATTTCTTATCCAGTTTTTGTGATTAAAGTGATTCTTGTACTGAGTTTTTTCCATTTGATCTCCACTCAAAAAACCAACATACACCAAACATTCTGATGGGTATTAGGCTTACCCTCTTGCAATCTGAGGGTGACTCTCAGTTCTAACAGAATGATGGAACCACTTTCACACTATTACTATGAGATATACTATTGTAAACATTTACCAATCAAACTGCACCAAACAACCTGTAATCAACTTGTACCATCAACAACTTGTAATCAACATGTACCATAAACAAGTGCATCAACCATGCACCAACCTATACCTCAACCTGTACCATCAATGAGTGCATAAACCATGCACCAAATATGTACCAATCATGCATCAAATACACATAAACTATGACTCATCAAGATGTACCAACATCATCAACTATGCACCTCATGTATGTGCCAACTCATCAACTACTTGTCTCAACCATGTACCCAACATGTACCTCAACCAAAATCCCTCATCAATTTCATCATCCAAATCTGATTTGTAACTCTATAATATACCTGGTGTATATGATCACATACCTGCAAGCCTTCCTTAACTTTAACAACAAAAGAATAGAATTTTCATCAAACTTTACTTTAGTCTCACGTGACTAATTTTGGATTAGTCAACAACCCTAACTTGAAATAATCATAACTATGTACCTATAATGAATAAAGGTATGAAAATAGTACACAGTGTTCTTCAATGTATTTTATGCAATTCCTCCAGGTTTCACTCTTGGATCCTCTTAGAAAATGAGTTATAGCAAAAATGTCACACCTTGTTGAATTCTAGCTTATTCTATAGAGCGAACTTGTAGAGCATGCCCCACATAGAATGTTTGTTTTATGGATATGAAAATGGTACAAATAATACTAAAGACAATACTCTAACCAATACATTTGGTCTTACTAAATTGGGATATGTTATGAAGAAGTTATGACGTTTTTACTCGAAACACCTGTTTTAGACTAATTCCAGGACTAGGCACAAACCCTATTTTCCACAGAGTGTAACTCCAAAAATACAACGACACACAAGCTGAAATTTTTATCACGGCTACTTGGATAAGTTTCCTCAACGAAATCCATATTTTGTAGTCTAAATCATGCTAGAAAACAAGTTATTGCGAAAATGGTGAGATGACCTGTAAATAACATACCTTAGAAAGCATCATCAAAAGAATTTATCCTCCCTTGAATTTCGGCCTTCTTTACTTCACCTTCCCTCTGAAATTTGCCTTATATATCCTTTGGTTACCTTATTCACTTGTAGATATTCAATATGCTCAAGTGTAATTAAAATGAGAGACCCTTGCCTCTTATTTATACTTTTATGTAGCTTCCTCAAGGGGTTACCTTCTAACCATATTAAACCACTTTCCTTATCTTAGGGATAGCCCACTTCTAACCATTTGTCCACTTAGTAATTTCTCCATTAACTTTATTATTTAAATAATTTCTTTTCTATCCACTTTGACTTATAGTATACTCTTCACTTCACTTTATTATTTAAATAATTTCTTCTTTGCGACCACTTTGACTACTTTGACCTTTTGGGGCTTCTAGATGACTCATGAGGGTTCTCCAACTTCACATGGCCATAAATCTCTAACCGTGAGGAGTTATGTGATGTTTCACATGCCACCGGAAATGGCATGACATGTACTATCGAACTAGAATAGTCTTACTTTCAAATATATCAAAACTCATACCATTATCCATCAAATAAACTTGGGTCCATTACCCAAACTTTTGTGCTATCAAAATTTGCTACCGAACTTTCTTCAAGGGTTGACATCAATGACAACCAGCCCAAATAATCAACAATCCCCCCCTTTGGAATTGATGGAAACACTCTGATGCAATACTGAAGTGATGTCACTCATGCTCCCCCTGTGACCATCGCTCCCCCTGGAACCATGCTTCTGTGCTCTTTCTCCAAGCATTTACCTTTGCATATGATAAATCTCTCCCCCTTTGTCATCAATGGAAAAGGTATATTTCCATCTGGGGCTGCTCCCCCTGACTGAACTCTTCCTGAAACTGATCTCCCAACCTGAATTGCATCTTTATGGTGCTTCCTCGTGTAAATCTAAGACATATAAGATAAGCATTCAAAAGCATTCATTTTGGAGTAGAAATTACTCTTAGTCTCTAGTGAAGATACTCAAAGGCTTCCCTTGGAAGCAGTTTTGTGAATATGACTGCCACTTGTTCTTTGTGTTTTCTTATCCATATTGTCTTATATCTGATATCAGTTTTCTCTTTCATGGAAGTATTGATCATGCTTCTACAATCACTAGTTATGTGTCCATAGTTATGACATTTGTAACATTCAATGTTACGTGGGGCCGCATAGGCATTTATGCCCAAATAATCAACAATAAATTTATGCTCTTATAGACCATTGGATGACCTTCCTATGACAAAACTTCTCCAATGGTAAAATCTGAAGAATCTATCTACACTTCAAATGATTTCTTAAATTCTGACAACTTCATCACATGTGTCATCACAAGTTTGTTCTTTAGTTCACATAATGCTACCTAGCACTTCTACATCCAATTCCACGGTTTGTTCTTCTTCAACAAAGTCACTAGGTGGTGCCAAAATCTTAGAGTAACCTTCAACAAATATATAGTAGTAGTAGTCAAACCAAGGAAACTCCTTACCTCATGAATTATTCTCGATTCCTCCCAATCCTCAATCACCCTTATCTTTGCAGGATCCATGAAAATGCATCCTTGTCCAATCCAATGGCCCAAGAATGGAATTTCAGTTTTCCCAAAGACATACTTGAACTTCTTCAAGTACAATTATTTATGCCTTAGTGCCTCAAAGACATATGTAAAAAGCCCATTATGGTCTTCCATGTTCTCATTGAACTCCTAAATGTCATGTAGGTAGACAACCAATGACTACTCCAAGAATTGTTTGTTGTCCAACAAGATACAATGTGTTGATTAAACGTGTTTAGAAACAAAAATACTTAAATATGATGAGTGAAATGATTGTGATTTGAATAATTATGTATTTTTCATATGTTGTAATAATACCCATTATAACATAATTTTCAACTAATAATAATGATGATGATGTAATAATAATGTTATTTTTTTAATTTTCATTATTCAAAGATTACAAGACAAAGTTATAAATTATTTGTTTACTAAATCACAATTATTATATTTTAATTTTTCCAAAAATTTTGTTAATTTATATTATCCAACTATTATAATATTTTAAATTTTAAATATAAAAAAAATAATATTATTTTTTTATTTATACATTTTGGATGAAATGGTTTCACAATTTTTTACAATATTACTAACTCTATAAATATTTTATTAAAATGGTATGCTAAGTAATGTATTTCATTGATTTTGTATTAAAATGTATGCAAATATTTGATTTGGTTCATGCAGGAAAAAATATATTTGAATAATTACTCGTGGAAAAATGTTATTTTTTCATCTATTTTAATGATAAAGATATAATAATTGTTCAATAAATTTATAAAAGTTATATTGAATAATTTTTATTATTTAAAAATTATAATTAATTTAAATTATTTAATTAAATTTAAATTATTAAATCTGAAAATGAATTCATTAATAATAATGAATTTCAATGTTTGTTTTCGATCTTTGGATTCCATGGTAACAATTTATATCCAAGCTTTCTAGGGTTGCATTATTGTCAAGGAAAACTTTAGAGGATAAACATCATGATTTGTCTTGTTTTCTTCTAAAAATAAATTGTTAATTTCTATTTTTTTTAATTATTCATCCAAATTCTAATATGGGATACAATTATTTTACTCTATAAGTTGTCAATGTTTTCTAAAAAATATACAAATACTTAGAAATTGGAATACTTTTACAAGAATATCACCAAACATTTTATAATTAGTGTTTTAAGAATTAGTAAAACTGACAAAGGTTTCTATACTTTTAAATAAGTATGGATCCTTAAAATTTTCCTTAATTGTGACTAGGCTCTAGAAAAAGACTATTTTAGAATTTTCATGTCCTTCCTATATTGACACTTATTTCAAGGAGAATGCAAAAATAATTATTAATATAAGTTTATATGATTAGAAAACTAAAGGATGGAGTGGAATAGGTGAAGGCCATGATAGTTGCACTAGTTAAGGTTTGGAATGCCATCAAAGTTGGTAATGTCGACACCACAAGTGTGATTCCAAAACTCATAGATGTTGCACAAACTTATTTTGTTGGAATTGTCCTTAGAAGTTACATCAAAGTAAGCATATGTTTATTTGAATTTTTCAAACAATAAAAAATGTGACGTTTGATTTTTTAGTATCGTCATTTTTAAAATAAAATATAATTTAAAATAAATCTTTACTATTGTATTATATGAACATGTCATCAACTTAGTGATATCTCAATTAATGCTTAGTAATTCAAAGGTTACCATAAACATGTATGCTAATACTTTTGGACAATTGGTTTGGACAGTTGGTTGTCATTGATGTCAACCCTTGGAGAGTGATCTTAGAGACTGATACCAACCCTTGAAGAATTCCTGTAGACCCGACGGTGTGATTTTGGTACCCAAAGTTGAATGAAGAATATGGATAGAAAGGATAGTATGAATGCGAGAAATACCCTCATAGATGGATTGTACTCGTTGTGTAATTTTATGTGATATGTGGAATGCCACATGGTTCCTCACGTTTAGGGAGATATGTCCTTGTAAAGTTGGAAACCACAAAGAGTGGACAAGAAGCCCGTATTTTTTTATAAGTCTTGGTCAAAGGGGTAAAGTTGTTGTAACAAGAAAACCCTATAAGCCCTAAATTAAGGAGAGAATTTACCTAGCACAAGTATATAAACACCTCAAGGAGTTTTTAGCACCGTGATTTTTGCAGTTAGGGTTAGTCCTAGATGACTTGTAGTTCGTCTGTCAAAACGTGTCAGGTGAGTGACTGAATAACGAATGGGTCAAAATCAGCAAGTAGTGGGTCTGGCCCTTGGAGTCGGGAAAGGGCATAATAATTAGTCATGTGCGACTTGTAAAGGTCCCTTTCCCTAAAGATCGAGTCCTGTCAGAAAAGGGGAATTTACGTGCCAGAGATCGAGGCAAGTTGTTGGGATAAAGGTCACGTCGAAAGATATAACGAACATAATCACCTAATTATGAAGCCAAAAAGCTGAAAAATCATGGCGCTCCTATCATGTATACTATGTCGCTCTTATCATTTTTACTTTGCACACTTCAAAGTGTACCCGTCACACGAGTTTGTTGCGCAAATCTTCAACCTGCTTCCAAATTTCTCATCACCATGGATTTGTCGTCCTCTTCCATGATTCCATTCCTTATCCATTCAAGTATAAATACTGGTCACCCTGCATGTCTCTCCTTTACTTTTCATATTTGTGCGTTGTCCATGGTTTTTTCTGCAAGCTTTGGAGCCCTTCAATGTGTGAAAGCTAATTTCCATTGTTCGTATTGTAAGTCTGTTGATTCACGTTGCAACGTCTCCTTCATCATTGTTAGTCATTCTTTAAAGTCTATAGGAGTTTGCTGAAAACTAGCACATTAGACATTGTTTCTTCTCGCGGTCAACCTTTCTTCTTTGGAATTTCCTCCTGTCGTGTTGATTTTCTCACTGCGTATAAATTCCCTGTCTCACGACAAGTCTCCCATTACTATGCTATTGCCCCAAAAAATTTCGTCATGATTTCCTACCGCGACAAGCCTCACGTTGTTGTTTTCCACCGTGTCGAGTTTCCCCACTGCGCTGAAATTTTCCATAGCGCCTTACTGTCGCGCCATGAAATCATGTGGCTGATTTTTTTTTTCATGCAAAGATTTTTTTACTGACTTTCTGGCAGTCTCTGCGAAGTCTGTCATTCTTATTTTCTGTGCAGGGAGGGTTTTATAGTTCATTACTGCGTGTGTGAGAAAAATATATACTGGAATCATGGAAACGTCCCAAACCATAAGGAAGAAGGTGAGAAGTGGTAGGGTCATGAGGCCTGAGCCTCAAGACCTGGAATTAATAAATGAAGATCTAGAAATTAGGTCGTCTTTTGAACAATCCGGATGCACTCTCTTTTGTGAAAAGATCAAAGGGTACAATGTGAAGTTGGCTCAGCAGTTCACCCTAAATTTTACTGGGGTCCATGCGACCATTGTGGGAATCACCTTCTGAGTGATGAAGGTAACTATGTCAGTTGTGACGGACATCCCCCCGTGCGGTGAAAATTGGTTTAAATACTTTATCAATCCCAACTATCTAAATGGGAAAATTGGCATCGGCGTTCCCCTCCAATACCTCCAGGAGCCTTTCCAAAATCTTATAAAAGTAATCAGAAGATATTTCACCTATGAAGGAAGTTTTGACAGGGTGTACCCATATCACATCAGTTTGTTGATGCACTTCATAGGGAAAAAACCTTTGAATCTACCTTTCTTCTTGCATCGAAGCTTGGAAAAGATGGCAGACAATGTGCAGGCCGAGGATGTTGGTGGTCAAAGAATTGAGACATTTGAAAAAATATTGGGATTCATTCCCAATTTCAGCTGACATTCCCAGAGACCCCAAAGGAGACATTCCTCTATCTGTGAGGGAAACAACATTCCATAGTGCAGGGGAGAGAAAGGAAGATGTCACGGGAAAGGGAAAGGAAATAGAAGACTCATCATCCCACCATTTAGCACCCCAAAAAAGAGGAAAGCCAAGGTTTATTAAGAAACCCGAGGAGATCCAAGCTCCTAGTGAACCGCGCACCCAGTCCGATGCCAAGAGATTACTCATGCGCGCAGTTCGGCTAGAGCCTGTTGAAGGTTCAAGCATGGGAATTGGTGAAAGGAGGAGGAAGTCAGGTGATTAAAACGTGAATGTTAAGGATTTATCGCAGTAGTTGAAGAAATCACAACTCGCTATAATCAAATTGTATCAAGAAAACTGAGAATTAAGAAGACAACTGACAGAAAGGACTATTGAAACGCCAGCGTCGCAGAGTCGAGCAAGGAATGTAAATTGGCTCAAAAGACAACTCAGAGAGGCAAAAGATGTAATTATCCAGTTGTGGGAGGAACAGAGGGTGTCATAAGAAAGAATCACAGAGCATTTCAAGGAATGCAGACCGGCCATGGATAACACCCACGCAGTTGTCGGAAACACTCAAGAAAAACTAAAAGGAAACGCAGTCTTGTGGAGACAGGTGAAGAATCTAAGAAAACGGAACTAGTCTCTTAGAAAAACAGTCATAGTTTTAAGATTTCAGGTGAGACTGGGGGCATGAGTAAAACAACCTCATTTTGTCTTTTTTTTTTATCGTGGCATGGAATATTTCTCTCTGCATAGTCTGTTTCGTTCCGGTAAAAAGAAGTTTGGCACATCACTTGCGCAGTGAATATTCATCACACGGATGTTGTAGACTTACCTACTGAGGAGGGTGGGTATAAATGAAACACATTCCATTTTTGGAAGATATGCATGGTCCCCCAACCGTTGTTGCCACCTGGGGTTGCACAAGCGACCGCAAATGGACTTCTGCTACACCAACTCTCCACGTGCATGCTACAGCCAGTGATCACACAACAACAACCAGCGTCTGTTATACAAAGGTGGCAAAGTTTCCAATAGTGTGCTCGATTACTCAGGCACCCCTTGAAAGAAAACGTCGATCTATCACAACCTAATGACTAAATCTTACTCATGATCGAATGATTGAGACAAATGTGTCAGTTATGTTATGATTGGGTGCAGTTGAGTTTCTATTTTTGGTAAACTCTATTGAAAAGGTTGTCTAGGGGAAGTAATCGAATTTGAGATTCTAGGGGAAGGTAGTTCGAGGAATAATAGCCCGAGAGGGTGTTAGTTTTATATATATTGTATATTTTTTATGTAAGTCGGGTTGGAAAAGTAGTGTAGATAGAGGACTCTTGAATGTAATCTTTGAATCTGATGGAAATAATAATGTAGAGGTCCTGAAGCTTTGATGAAAAGAAATGGTGGTGGTTTGATATATTGTGATCTTATCTATGTATGTACTTCTTGTTCTCTATAAATTCATGGTTGTTCCCTTTGTTTAAATTGGAACGTTTAACGAGTTTAAAATTCATAGCGCGATGCTTTAGACTCATCCATTTAAACTCTGTGTTTTTATTCTAAGTAAGTTAAAATTCATCTTTAATGGTGCTCTAATTTTATTTATGTCCCCCTTTCTTCCACCATACACAACGACATTAAAACTAAAAGACCATTTCCTATTTAGCCTTTATCCTCTCAAATCTTCCCTTACTAGTCATTGATTTCCCTCGTTTTCAGGGGGTTGACTCCATATCCCAAATTTTTGTATTTCCTTGCCAGCAAAACCAAAAAACACTTCTCAAACATATAAACCTAACCGATATTCCAAAGTTATTATCTATCAGAGACTAAGTCTCAGATAGATCCCTCTCTATATTGGAAAGGCTATTTTCCAGCATAGATGATTTTAGGGGCTAAATTTCGCTCATGGGCTAATTTTCCATGGTTTTCCCAAAAATGAGATTCGCTATTTTAAAAATAATTCGCCCAAATTCTATAGGATAAAATTATTTTACTTTAAAAATCGCCAAAATTTTATAAAAACTATATAAAATCCTTAGAAATTTGAATATTTTTATAAAAATATCGCCAAACATTTATAGTTGGCATATAAAGGATTAGTAAGATTCGCCAAGGTTTCTACATTTTAAAATAAATTTCCATCCTTAAAATCATCCTTGGTTTCCAGTATTAAAGTTGGTTTATAGGTTACCTTGGTAGTTCATTGCTCTTCATCCCAACAATTTACCAAGTGCTAACATCTTGGCGTCATTATCGGGGATGAAATTGAAAAATTTCCCTAGGAAAATGACTAAAGATGTAGATTTGATCCATGAGGGTAACATTGGATTAGAAACCTATATTGTATGAAACTTATTTTACCCTAGTGACTTCATTGAATAATATCAGTAGCGTAGAGAAGTCAGAATCAAAAATCTTGGCTCCTAAGAAAGTTTACAATAGAGAGAACCCTGATCCAGAGCCTGTAGCATTCGTGTTTGATCCTAAAAAAAAATTGCGCAAAGGGAAGGAAAGGATAGCAAACCCTTTATATTACCTGGATAGGAACCTATCTTTACTAAAGATGGAGTAAAAATAATTGATGACCTTGACTTCAATTTACTATTTAAACAAACTATGTTCAGGTCCAGATCAGAATCCTATTTGAATGAAATCATTTTCGATGAGAAAAAGTTCCAATCTTTGATACCAACCAACCCCCCTCAAACTTCCATAATCCCCATTCAGACCATCTAGCCAGTTCAAATCCCTCCTAGAGTCATGGCCACCAAGTTCACCACTCTCTCCTTGCTAGTGAAATTACATGATTTGCCTCATAATTATAATCAGAGAATTAAATTATACGATGTTAAAGGAGATGCTTCAGCCCACAAACACTTCGATTGGTTTATTGATTTTGTTGACCTGGAAGAGGTAGATCATGAGGATGCAAAAATGAGATTGTTTGTGCAGAGTCTTTCAAGAGAGATAAAAATATGGTTCAAATCCCTTCCAGCAGCGAGTATCCCTAATTTTGTAGCTTTTGAAAAGTTGTTTCTTCCCAGATGGGGTGAAAAAAAGAATCCTCTTTAGTTACTAACTCAGTACAATAATACAAAAAGATCAAAAAATGAAACAGTGAAAGAGTTCTCGACCAGATATATGAAATTTTATAATTCAATTCCCACAAAAGCCTCCTCCCGGAGTTGCCCAACTTTGATATCCTGATTATTTTGACAGTGACTTTGCCTTGTTTTTAAGAGAAATAATATCTAATACATTAGATGATATGATGAGAGACGCGATTGAAGTTGAAGTAAATCTAATGGCATCAGGGAAGATCAAACATAATTTTGAAAGAAATGGGAAGAATCCCCAAGGGGAAGAGAATCCCTCTACATCTCAATCACCAGATGAAAAATTTGACTTCATGATGAAGACTATGGAAAGAATCATGGAAAGGATGTTCATGGAGAACAAGCCTACCACTAGGGAGAAAAATGATTTTCATCCTACAAATCAAAATTTTAGAAGAGCCTCAGTTCCATAGATCAAGCAAAGGGACCAGAGAGATCAAGGTGATCAGCAGATAAAACCTTATTTCCAAAGAAACTATGCAAAGAAATATTTTGATCAAATAATCCAAGACCAGATGCATTGTTGTGACGATACAAACACATACATGTTCTTAAAAAAAGGAGAACACGCTCAATTTATGGATGCAAGGGATGATTTTATGATGGATAATGATGATATGTTGTCATCGAAAACATAAGAGTTTAATAAAGGATACCACAATGCTATTATGCGGTTTCAAAAGCAATATAACCTCATAAGTAAAAAGGTGTCTGCAGAGATTCCGAAGGCGAATCCCACAAGGGAACTCCATACGAACACCCCTTATTCAAGCGAACCAAAGAAAGATAACTCAGTAAGGGATGTAATGGAGAAAGTAAAATCAACGGAAGAACCCCTAAAGAAAGCACCTGAGGAAAGAAAGGAAACAATCATCAAAGAGGTAGAGAAAGCTCAGTCTCCTTTTAATTTTAAAAGCGAAATGGATAAAATAAAAATATATGTTCCATTTAATGAGGTGATCAATAATGGAGAATATATAAATCAGATCATTAAAATGATAAAGATGGAAAAATCCTCTGACACCTTGAATATACAAGACGATCGCCCTACAATGTTGCTTGGCTCCCGCGTAGAAGAGAGTGGCGATGTTGATGATGTTCCTCCTTTCTATGTTAGCCTTAAAATCCATGACATGACCTTACATAATGCCATGTCAGATTCAGGTGCATCACATAATCTCATGCCCAAGGTGGTCATGGATGAATTGGGCCTAGACATTACGAGACCTTATAAAGATATTTTCTCTTTTCACTCAAGGAAGGTGAAATACTTAGGTTTGATAAAATATTTTTCCGTATCATTGTATCAAATCCAATAGAAAAATATGGACATTGATGTGGTGGTTGTTGACATCCCTCCAAAATTTGGCATGTTGTTATCCATATCTTGAGGTGAAAAATTAAAGGGAACCTTGCAAATGGACATGTCGTATGTTACTATCCATGGTTTTGGCCAAGAAAGGAGATTGTACAGAGAAGTGTTTCTCCAGTACATGGTGAGTAGCAAAACCCAACCAAATAATCATTCTATTTACTCTGTTGAAACCAAAGTTGGCTCCTTTATTTTTTATAATAACTTGATTTTTGAAGATGGGAAGCCAACAACTGTCATGACTGTCAAAGACGAAACTGAGCATCGAGAAGAGGAAATTACAGATCAGAAAAACAACACAGAAAATGAAATGTAGAATATGAAATTTGATGGAGCTATTAGCAGGGAAGGACTCGGAGCTGGTGTGTGGATTAACCCTCCCAAAGTGGGTACAAAACTCTGTTCTTACAAGATTGCTTTAGATTGTACCAATAATATGGCTGAATATGAGGCATTGATTTTGGGTTTGAAGACTTTAAAGGAATTGGGTGCTAGAAGGATAGTTGTACATGGGGATTATGAGCTCATCATTAACCAGGTAAAGGGTATATATCATTCCAAGCATCATAGACTGAGAGCATATATAAATTTAGTGCTTGATATCCTTGAAGAGTTTCCAGAATACAATTTGTCAGTGATTCCTAGGGGGGGAAATCAAATTGCAAATGCTCTGGCTACTTCAACTTCGATTTTCAAAATTCCAATTTTTCCAAATAAGAAGTATGAAATTGAAGTCAAACATAGGCCTTCAGTACCTAATAACATTAAATATTGGCAAGTGTTTGAAGATTATAAACAGGTAGAAAGATTCCTCCAAATGAATGATGAATTTGCTAATGTAAATATTGATGATGAGTGTTGTTGTGAAGAAAATGAAGACGCAACTGTGTTCAACAATAATGACCTTTTTCAGAATCACATAGCTGGAAGAGATATAGTGCAGTTGAAAAGTAACATTATCCCCAAAGTCTTGGTCCCATTAGAAAAGATTTTTGATGACAATGATGTAGCCAGAAATCCTAAAATCACTGCGAACGATGAGGTAATAGAAGATTGCAACATAGGAACTCAAGAAGATCCCAAGATCATCAAACTGTCAAAAATGCTTAGCCCAAAGATCAGATAGAGGTATATCATCCTTATGAAAGACTTCTCTGATGTCTTTGCATGGAGTTATGAATATTTGAAGGTCTATGACACTAAGGTAATTCAGCATGTAATTCCCATCAAGGATGATCAAAAACCTTTCAAGCAAAAGTTGAGACGAATCAACACAATGTTGTTTCCATTGATTGAAAAGGAGGTAAGGAAATTTTTTTATTCCAAGATTATTGTGTCCTTAAGATTTTCCAAGTGGTTCGCTAACCTTGTGCCTGTCAGGAAAAAAAGTGGTGAGATAAGATTGTGTGTAGACTTTCGGAATCTAAATATCGTGTCCCTCAAAGACAATTATCCACTTCCTAATATGGATTACATACTGTAGAATGTGGTGGGTGTTGATATTATGGTAGTTGTGGGAGGTGTTTACCTCCACGTGTAAACCTGACGAGAATAGAATACTTCGGGAAGCAAGAAGAAACGCTAATGAGTTGGCTAATAACCCTAGAAGACATGTCGGCTCAAGAAGATAACTTGCATTAGGTTATTAGCCTCCAAGAGAAGAAGTCGACCAGAAGAAATAATATATATTGAACAGAGAGATACCCAGAATGAGAATTCGGCCCAGGCAGTTAGCCAGAATTACTATAAATATAGGAGGCCAGTCTTCCTTCTAGCAGGCAGTCTTAGAACTGCAAAGAAACACTTGTGCGCACTGCAATGCCCAGTTTTGTGCGCAAGTTTGGAAGAGAGTTGCCATTGCAGCTACTACAGCTAGCAGATCACGTTTGGCTTGGACTATCTCTTTGTTAGGGTTTGGACTATCTGGTTAGCTCTTGTTGGTGTGTTATCCTTGGGGAAATGAGCGCTACCCTTTGTTTGGCTATCTAGCCTAGGGTTTGCTTCCACAGTGATTCTCTGTCAAGGTTAAGGTGCTCGGAGGGTGGCTTTGGCCTATGGTTGGGTGACAATAGCGATATTGTCAATGGTAAAATGAGCACATCCATTATATTCTAACAGGTTATGGGCCCACACCTCCTTCATTTAGTCTAACCACTGGAAGGAAACATAGTCATAAGGATATTAAGCTCGTTGAAGAACTGCCACTAGGGTTTCTAGTAGGAGCAGTCACCATAGCACTGTTTCTAGGGTCACTAGCAGGTGTAGTTGCAGAAACCCTAATCCTCTCATTGAGGCACCTTAAGTGAAGGGATTGACCTAATTTCCAGATAGATCAGTGCACCCTATCCTTACGCATCTCATGGTACTCTCAACAAGCCAAGACGTCAAGTTTGAGTTTTTGGTCAGATCTAGGGTTGACCAAGTCAAAGCAGCCATGACTTACTCTATGAAGTCAAAAAACAAGTTAGATGGAGCTTCTAAATTCAAATCATGGAAGACAAGGATTCACCTCATCCTTGCCAAGAATAAAGTGTTGGATATCGTGAAAGGAAAGATCGTGAAACTAGAGTTGGAAGAAGGTAAAGAGAAGAAACCACAGAACGTTTCAGTTATGGTGAAGTTCAAAGATGGTGACATCAATGCTATGAGTATCATAGTGGAATCTATAAAATACCACTTGATACCCTACATCTCCCATCTTGACTCATCGAAGAAGATGTACGATGCCCTAACAAACCTCTTCTCAGTCAGAAACATTGTACAAATAATGAGTCTGAAGAATGAGCTCCGTGACATGAAGATCAATGATGATGACAGCATAACATCATACTTTGTGTGAATATCTCAGTTAAGAGATCAACTACAAGCTATTGAAGAAATCATTTCAGAGAAGGAATTGGTAAACATAGTACTCAATGGTCTTCCCAAGACGTGGGATGCATTTGTCACAAGCATGAACACAAGGAAGAAGTATCCTACATTTGAAGAAATTTGGACTTGTTGTGCTCAAGAAGAATCCAGGATCAGTGCAAAAGAGAAACCCCAAAAGAAGTATGATGATCAAGCCTTCACAGCAAGATTCAAGAATTTTAGGAACAAAAGGAAGTTTGGTTCAAAGAGGAAGACAAATCGAGAGAAAGATATTTCAGAAATGCAATGCTTCAACTATCTAAAGTATGGTCTCTACAAGAGTCATTGTCTCGAGCTAAAGAAAAGCAAGGAGAAACACAAAGCATCAGTTGCCGAAGAAAAGGAACCTACAAAGAAGACTAAGCAGGATGAAAGAGACTTCTTCTTCTAAAGGTAACAACACTCTTCTTATTTCTTGTAAATATCTTGTTTGCATAGTCTTTGTACATATCTTGTATATCTATCTCTTAGAAGATAATATGTTCCAAGAAGAACTATACTTATGGAAGAACAACAAGATAAGGATTGCTATCATTATACAAGTCAGATAATACACATGAAAGGATGAAATACATCAAACAAATCATGTGGAAGTTATTACAAGATAAGCCGAAATCAGAATCAATCATGAAGAAACTTAGAATAAGCAAAGACAGAAAGAAGTCAGCAATCAAGAGTAAATTGGAGAAAGACTTACGACATTTTGCAGAAGACAATAAGACAGAAGCGTGGACTCTGTTAGATGGAGGGAGCCGGTTACATGCACTCATACATGAATAAAGGATTAGGAGGGATCTAATCATATGATCCATTGAAGATGATGAAGTATATATCCATGGTAACAGCCATGAAAGGCAGTACATGTTCAGTTCGACCTTAGAAGAAGTCTTCTTCGAAGAGAATCCTTAAAGTATCCTTGGTTTTCCATCCATGTCTGTGATCCTATGATGAAAGGAAGAAGTGGAATATTTAGGGCACGGAATCTATAAGAAACTCCATGGACCCAAGAGCTAAATAAAAACATGAGGAAGAACATGAAGATTCCAAGAAAGAAAGAAAAGTCGGAACAGCCAGTCATTGTATTAAGAATCACAAGATCACCAACCTGATATGAACTCAATAAAATAAATCAAGCAGAGGAAATGAAATTTGTGATGAAGAATAGAGTATATATATCCAAGCATTGCAAGATCTAGAACTAAAGGTTCTCCCAGATGGAGGGACAATACTATGATGATTACTTGTTCTAATAAATCAGACATACCTCTACATGAGTCTTTATATCATCTGCAATATCCATGGGTTGGAGTTCTACATCAAATGAATGCAAAGAATGTTCTCCAGAGAAATTGAACAAAGATCATATGAAGAGAAACCTCAAGGATTTGAGGTATACCAGAAAGAGACCCTTGTATGCAAATGGAAGAAGACAACTTGGTGGAGAACCTCCAATGCATAGCAGAAGCGTGGTGAAGATTTTCTATAACAGAGATATTGTATCAAGATGATTACTTAGAAGATCAAATCTCATGATGACAGAAGAAGTGTCACATGGATATGTTCTATTTTTCCAGCAATGATATACTTTATTGATCAAAGCTACATGAATCCTTCAAAGAAGACCAGTGTTCCAGACCGAAGTACATTTGAAATCAAGCATTACATTATCCATGATGAAGTCCAAAAAGGAGAAAGTGGTTCTCCAATACATATCTCCATAGATGAGCAGATAAGTAGAAATTTTGATAAAGCTTATGTTCAAGATGGAGTTTTTGTACTCAAGCTAGAGCTCATGGAGATGACTTCCTTATTGAAAAAGGAAGAGATGACTCCCAGGTTGGGAGGGAGCACTGATGTATTATTGATTGATGGATATGATGAGTAGATTCTTTCCAATTCGGAAAGTGGATTGAGATTTCTGACAGACAAACATTTTCTAGTTCGGAAAATGGTCTAGATTGTTGATGTACCATAGAAAGTGACTTCCCATTGTGGTTAACATGGGGAGTGGTCTAGGGAAGTCTCTCTTCTTGAGGTTTTCTCAAGAAGACTGGCCCACCTCACCGAACAGAGACTTCCCATTGTGGTTAACATGGGGAGTGTTCCGTTTTGGAGTTTGGTGCAGGACATACATTTCCTCTTGTGGTTAACATGGGAAATGGTTTGGATAGTCATTCCTTAGGGTAGATTCATTCTCTCCAGGTTTCACTTTGTTTAGTGCCGGAGGAATGGCCCAGGGTGGGGAATGGTCCAGGTTCAACAATCAGGGACAAACATTCCTTAGGGAAGACTCATTCCCTCCAGGTTACACTTTGTTTAGTGTCGAAGGAATGGCCCAAGGTGGGGAATGGTCCACGCTCATAAATCATGACAGTTATTCTTCCTTGCTTGAGATGAATAGTCCAAATAGATCATCATTGATGTTTTGCCTTCTGAGAGAAAATGCTCTTCCAATATCTCATAGATGTGAGTGGAAGAATGGCCCAGATGATTCAGTTTATATCATAACATTATTTCTGTGTAGGTCGATATCAGATGATTGTTATGAAGACTGTATGTCTCTAGACAATAGATGTATACTATTGTGGTGGATGTGTTCAACTATTTGTGACTATACGTCACTGATCAAGTACCTGTGTGCTACTTGGTGTGGTAATGTACCACTGGATTGTAGTTGTGTACTACTATGGATAGACACAATTGTGTTCTATTGAATGATATTGTTTTGATTTCCTTGAAAACTATCAGCAATGTTGGAAATGATTATCAGCTAGATGAATGATCAATGGACAGATATTTTCCAGACAGAAAATGGTCCAGGACATTTATTCTTCTAGGACATATGTCCGTATTAGAAGAATGGTTCTTGTGTCACTCTGTGGAGTGAGCATCATGTCTGATTACTCAGATAGAGTATGGTTCCGAGAGATGATGTAGTTGATGACACTGATGGTGATGATGGTGCTCATGATCTAGTCATGAGATAGTCTATACAACTATGTTGATGCTATCGGGTGAATCATATGTTTGTGCTCAAGACCATTACCTGTAATATCTCCCTAGCTAGGAGGGAGTGTTGATATTATGGTAGCTGTGGTAGGTATTTACCTCCACGTGTAAACCTGATGAGAATAGAATACTCTGAGAAGCAAGAAGAAACCCTAATGAGTTGGCTAATAACCCTAGAAGACATGTCGACTCAAGAAGATAACTTGTATTAGGTCATTAGCCTCCAAGAGAAGAAGTCGGCTAGAAGAAATAATATATATTGAACAGATAGATACCTAGAATGAGAAGTCGGCCCAGGCAGTTAGCCAGAATTACTATAAATACATGAGACCAGTCTTCATTCTAGAAGGAAGTCTCAGAATTGTAGAGAGACACTTGTGCGCATTGCAGTGCCCAGTTTTGTGCGCGGGTTTGGGGGAGAGTTGCCATTGTAGTTGTTGCAGCTAGTAGATCACGTTTGGGTTGGAATATCTCTTGGTTAGGGTTTGGACTATATGATCAGATCTTGTTGGTGTGCTATCCTTGGGGAAAGGAGAGCTACCCTTTGTTTGGATATCTAGCCTAGGGTTAGCTTCCGGAATGATTCTCTGTCAAGGTTAAGGTGCTCAGAGGGTGGCTTCAACCTATGGTTGGGTGACAATAGCAATATTTTCAATGGTAAAATGAGCATATCCATTATATTCTAACAGTGGGATCTTAGAAGATGTCAATTCTCGATGGCTTCTCTGGATACAACCATATTACGATGCACCCTGATGACTGGGAGAAGACAAAGTTTACAACAGCTTGGGGTACTTTCATGTATGCAAAAATGCCTTTTGGGATTATGAATGCTGGAGCGACTTTCCAAAGGACCATGGACATAGTGTTTTATGATGAGAAGGATAAGTTTATTATGATTTACTTGGATGATATCACTGTGTTTTCAGATTCCAATGATCAACATCTCGAACATCTAAGAAAGGTTTTCCAGAAATGTAGAAAGTTTGGCATCTCGTTAAATCCAAAAAAATAAAAAATTGGGATGTAAGAAGGAAAATTTCTTGGAAACATCATTTCAAAGGAAGGAATAAAAATAGACCCCAACAGAGTGGAAGGAATTCTGAAGATCGGCACTCCCAGGTGCAAGAAAGAGGCACAGTCTTTCCTAGGAAAGGTAAATTTTATGAGGAGGTTCATTCCCAACTTGGTTGAGATCATAAAGCATATCACAAATATCCTCAAGAAAGGAAATGAAATAAAATGGACTCCTGAAGCTAGGAAGTCATTTGAATATATTAAAGTGGCGTTGACCAAAGATCCATTGTTAGCCAACCCGAATTTTCAAAGGATTTTATTTTATTTTCCTTTGCCTCAAAACACACCATTCATGGTGTTTTGTTACAAAAGGATGAGTAGAAATTTGAAAAGCCCATATCTCATTTCAGAAGTACATTGAGAGACTCCCCACTAAGTTATGACATCATGTAAAAACAAGTATATGCCTTGGTGAAGGCCCTTAAATAATTCAGAACTTATATATTGCATTCCCATGTCATTGCTTATGTGCCTAGCAATTCGGTAAAGGATATTTTGACGCAGCCTGATCCTGAAGGAATAAGGGGAAAATGGATCGTAGTAATGTTGGAGTATGACCTTGAAATCAAGCCTACAAAGCTGATTAAGGGTCAAGGGATCGCAAAATTAATGGCGCAATTGAATTGTGATGTCTTGGGAATCAATTTTATTGTTGGTTTGACGAAAAATTTGCAAGAAGAAGCAGTCCCATAAATATCTCAAAAGTTCATTGATTATCCTTGGTACGCTAGAATTATTTATGTGTTAAGAAATTTACAAGCTCCTCTCAGATTGAGAAAAACCAAATCCATATTTTTGAAGTTGAAAGCAGCGAATTTTTTCATTCTAGACAATTCTCTATATTGGAAAGATCCAGGTGGGATCTTACTAAATTGTTTGTTGGAGGAAGACATGAAAAAGGTTGTTAAAGAGTTTCACAAAGGAGACTATGGGGGGCATCATTATTGGAAGACCACTGTGCACAAAATATTGAGGGTGGGATTCTATTGTCCCAGTATTTTTTTCGATGTATACAAGGAAGTTTCTAGCTTCCATGAATGCCATATATTCGATGGGAAAATAAAGTTGCAACCCCTACCTTTAAAACATATCTTTATTGAAGAATCATTCATGCAATGGGGTCTGGATTTTATAGAAGAAATTAATTCACCATATTCATCTCAACATAGGTGGATACTGACAGCCACGGACTACTTCACCAAATGGATCGAAGAAATCCCCACAAGGAAAGTTACTAATACAATTATCATTCATTTTTTAGAGAATAATATCTTGTCTAGATTCGGTTGTCCATTCAATATCATCATTGACAATGCATCGGCAATCAAGTCTAAGAAGATGGAGAAATTATGCAGCGACTATAACATAAATTTGGATCATTCCACAGCTTATTACCCCCAGGGTAATGGATTGGCGGAGTCATCTAACAAAAGTTTGACCAATATTATTAAGAAGCTTATGTAGGACAACAAGAAATATTGGCACAAAAATCTTATCTATGCGTTATGGGTCGACAAAATCACCACTAAAAAGTCCATCTCCACATCACCTTTCCTAATTGTATATGGTACAAAGGTAGTTTTTCCCACCCCATTGGGATTTCTAGTGAGGAGACTGCTGCAAGAGTAATAAGTTGAACCAAATGACACTCAAATAAGAATAAACCAATTGGTCCATGCATAGCAAATGAGAGAATAGGTCTTCAACAAATCACAGCTACACCAAGATAGAATGAAAAGAATTTTTGACAGACACACAAAAGAGGAGGATTTCAAGGTGAATGATTTGGTACTAAAGTGGGACTCAATAAATGAATATAAAGGGAGGCATGGGAAGTTTGATCATCTTTGGAGGGGGCCATTCAGGAGTGTCATGTACCATGGGAACAATACATATTTTCTACAAGAGATTAATGGAGATCTCACTGGTGGGGGTATTGTGAATGGCAGGTTTCTCAAACAATATCTTGTTTAACAATTTTTTTCAATCGTTTCATGTCATTGTAAATAACCATTTTTATTTTTAGAGAAAGCATTTCGAGTCAGTAGTCAGCAGAAAATTGAAGCCCGGAGTGAAGGCCCTAAGTTTATGTTGAGTCTAGTTATAGTTGTGTCAATGCGGTTTAGGATGAGTCTGTTTCGTCATTTTATATTCTTTAAGTCAAATAAAACCCAATGGTCAGGAACTTCGTCTGTTGTTCTTTGCCACCTCACTAGGACAATAGCATCCCCATTGGAGCCAGTTGTTAGCACCATGATTTTTGTAGTTAAGGTTAGTCCTAGATGAGTCGTAGTTCATGTTTCAAAGCATGTGAGGTCAGTGACCAAATAATGAATGGGTAGAAATCAATAAGTAGTGGGTCTAGCCCTTGGAGTCGGGAAAGGGAATAATGATTAGTCATGTGTGACTTGTAAAGGTCCCTTTCCCTAAAGATCAAGTCCTATCAGAAAAGGGGAATTTGTGTGCCAGAGATCGAGGCAAGTTATTGATATAAAGGTCACGTTGAAAGATATAATGAACATCATCCCCTAATTATGAAGCCAGAAAGGTGAAAATTCATGGCACTCCTATCATGTATACTCTGTCACTCTTATCATTTGTACTTTGCACACTTCAAAGTGTACCTGTGGCACGAGTTTGTTGCGCAAATATTCAACCTGCTTCCAAATTTATCATTGCCATGGATTTGTCATCCTCTTCCATGATTCCATTCCTTATCCGTTCAAGTATAAATACTGGTCACCATGCATGCATCTCCTTTACTTTTTGAATTTGTGTGTTGTCTATGGTTTTTTTTGCAAGCTCTGGAGCCCTTCGTTGTGTGAAATTTGATTTTCATTGTTCATATTGTAAGTCTGGTGATTCAAGTTGTCGCGTCTCCTTCATCGTTATCAGTCATTGTTTAAATTATGTTGGAGTTCATTGCAAACTAGCACGCTGGACGTTGTTTCTTCTCACTGTCATTCTTTCTTATTTGGAATTTCCTCATGTCATGTTGAATTTCTCACTGCGCATAAATTCCATGTCTCCTGAAAATTATCCCAGTACTATGTTACTGCGCCGGAAATTTTTGTCACGATTTCCTACCGTGACAAGCCTCCCATTGTTGTTTGCCACCACGCTAAGTTTCCCCACTGCACCGATATTTTCCATCCCGCCTTACCAACGCGCCATGAACTCCTATGGTTGATTTTGTTCATCACGCAAAGATTCTATGACTGCCTTTCTGACAGTCTCTATGAAGTCCGTCATTCTTATTTTTCATGCAGAGAGGGTGTTACAGTTCATTACTGTGTGCGTGATAAAACTTAATAATGGCATCATGGAAATGTCCCAAAGCATAAGAAGTAAGGAGAGAAGTGGCAGGGTCGTGAGGTCTGAGCCCCAAGACCTGGAATTAATAAACGAAGATTCGAAAATCAGGGCTTCTTTTCAACAAGCTGGATGCATGCGCTTTTGTGAAAATATCAAAGGGTATAATGTGAATATGGCTAAGCAGTTCACCCTAAATTTTACTAGGGTCTACGCCACCATTGCAGGAATCACCTTTCTAGTGACACAGGAAACTCTATCAGCTATGAAGGAGATCCCTCTGCGCGGTGAAAAATGGTTTAAAGGCATGTCTTTAGACATTTTTTGTTATAAATACTTTATCAAGACCAATTGTCTAAATGGGAAAATTGGAGCCGACATTCCCATCCAGTACCTTCGGGAGCCTTTCCAAAATATTATAAAAGTAATCAGAAGATATTTCACATGTGAAGGAAGGTTTGACATGGTGTACCCATATCACATCACATTTTTGATGTACTTCACAAAGGAAAATCCTTTGAATCTACCTTTCTTCTTGCATCGAAGCTTGGAAAAGATGGCAGACAACGTCTAGGCCGAGGTTGACCAATCGGGGAACAATTTATCCCATTTTTCATTAATCAAGTTTTTGTTGGTCGAATAATTGAAAAGTTTGAACAAATATTGGGATTCATTCTTGATTTCATATGGCATCCCCAAAGACCCCAAAGGATACATTCCTCTATCTGTAAGGGAAACAACATTCCATAGCGTAGGGGAGAGAAAGGAAGATATCACGTGAAAGGTAAAGGAAATAGAATACTCTTCATCCCACCATCCAGTACCCTAGAAAAGAGGCAAGCCAAGGTTGATTAAGAAACCCAAGGAGATCCAAGCTCCTAGTGAATGGTGCACCCAGTCTGCTGCCAAAAGATTACTCATGCGCGCAGCTCGGCTAGATCCTATTGAAGGTTAAAGCATGGAAATTGGTAAAAGTTGAAGGAATTCAGGTGATGAAAAAGTGAATGTTCAAGAGTTGTTGCAGCATCTGAAGCAAGCGTAACTCGTTATCATCGAACTGTATCGAGAAAACTGAGAATTAATAAGACAGCTGGCAGAAAGGACTACTGAAACGCCAGCATCCCAGAGTCAAGAAGGGAATGTAAATCGACTCAAAAGACATCTTAGAGAGGCACAAGACGTAATTATCCAGTTGTTGGAGGAACAGAGGGTATCAGAAGAAAGAATCACAGAGCATTTCAAGGAATGCAGAGAGGCCATGGATAACACCCGCGCAGCTCTTGCCAGTGCTCAAGAAAAATTGAAACGAAATGCAGTCTTGTGGAGACAGGTGAAGAATCTGAGAAAACAGAATTGGTCTCTTAGAAAAACACTCAGATTTTTAAGATTGCAGGTGAGGTTTGGGGCATGAGTAAGACAACCTCATTTTTTCTTTTTTTGATCGTGGCATGGAGTGTTTCTCCCCGCATTGCATGTTTCCTTCTGGTAACAAGAAGTCTGACGCGGCACATGCATAGTGAATATTCATCATGTGAATGTTGTAAACTTACCTACTGATGAAGGCAGGTATAAATGAAACACATGCCAGTTTTGGAAGAGATGCATTGTCCCCCAACCATTGCTACCACCTAGGGTTGCATGAGCGACCGCAAATTCATGTCTCCTACACCAACTCGCCATGTGCATGCTACAGTCAGTGATTGTACAACAACAACTAGATTCTGTTATACAAAGGTGACAGAGTTTCCAACAGTGCGCCCGATTACTCGGGAACCCCTTGAAAGAAAACATCAATCTATCACAACCTGATGATTGAATCTTACTCATGACCATATGATTGAGACAAATTTGTCAGTTATGTTATGATTGGGTGCAGTCTGGTTTCTATTTTTGGTAAAATCTATTGAAAATGTTTTCTGGGGGGAAGTAACCGAATCTGAGATTCTAGGGTAAGGTATTTTGAGGAATAACATCCCAAGAGGGTGTTAGTTTTCTATATATTGTATATTTTCGATGTAAGCCAGGTTGGAAAAGTAGTGTAGACAGAGGACTCTTGAATGTAATATTTGAATCTGATGGAAATAATAATGCAGAGGTCCTGAAGCTTTGACAAAAAGATTCTAATGGTGTTGGTTTGATGTATTGTGATATTATCTATGTATGTACTTCATGTTCCCTATAAATTCATGTATGCTCCCTTTGTTTAAATTGGAACATTTAACGATTTTAAAATTCATCGCGCGGTGCTTTAGACTCAGCCATTTAAACTCTATGTTTTTCTTCTAAGTAAGTTAGAATTCATATTTAATGGTGCTCTAATTTTCTTTATGTCCCCCTTTCTTCCGCCATACACAACGACATTAAAATTGAAAGACCATTTCCTATGTAGCCTTTATCCTCTCAAAGCTTCCCTTTCTAGTCATTGATTTCCATCGTTTTTAGGGGGTTGACACCATAGACCAAATTTTTGTATTTCCTTGCCAGCAAAACGAGAAAAAACTTCTCAAACATATAAATATAACCAATAATCAAAATTTATTATATATCAAAGACTAAGTCTCAGAGAGAGCCCTCTCTAGATAAGAAAGGCTAGTTTCCAGTCTTAAAGTTGGTTTGTAGGTTACCTTGGTAGTTCGTTGCTCTTCAACCCAACAATTTACCAAGCGCTAAAAAGAGTCATTCACAAACACACACACACATATTCATTTTTTATCTTTCTTCTGCTCTAGTGATCTTTTTGCTAAGGTTGTAGCGTTGTTTTTTGAGGTAGAAAAGGTAGGTCAAAGGCGAAAGTTTAAAAGTTGCAGCAAACCCTAGTTTCTAAGGTATACATGAGTTGCAGGCCAAAAAGGGATCATATGTATGCAGACTACGGTGGAGAAAAGTGTGTATATACACGGGAAGTAGAAGAGAAAGTTGTGTACCTGTAAAAATTCCCATTAATGGTTGATTAATGTTAGTACCAGGTCCCTAAAGTCTAAAGGAAGGTTACAGGTCAGCATCTCAAAGGTTCAAGTCAAATACAGAGGTATTGGTATGGTTGTATACTTGTTTTGATGGTTACTTCTTGTTCTGCTATGGTGTATGATTGAGGCATACTTGGTATGGTTCGTTTTGTATTTGGATATGGTATATCTTGGTTTCTTGGTTGAGTGAGGAGAACTCTTATATTTGGTTCAACATATGACATGGTTCTTATAGTTCATATCCTTGAGTTGATTGTATATGGTTGGGGCATATTTATGTTGTATGGTGGAATATGCATGAGGGACATGCATTGGTTCCTTGAGATACTTCATTGATGATATGATACGCATCTGCATATGGTTGATGGTATGGTATATGGTATAGGTTACACATGGTTGATGCTCTAGTTAATGATTCAATATTATTTATTGATGTATCTTTGGTTCATGATTGATCCATGTTGGTATACAGTTGATACATGGTATGGTACATGTTTTAGTTGGTTGATGAGTAGATACAGGTTGATGAGACAGTGACAGTGACAGAGTGACAATGACAGTGATAGAGTGACAGTGACAAAGACAGAGTGATAGTGGAAGTGGCATAGTTTGTGATAGCGACAGTGGGTCTACATTGATATTACATGGTGGTTGGATGGGGCAAGGATAGGTGGTTGTATCCACCTTCCGGTTGGAGCCTAAGAATAGGGGGTTGGAGCCTCCTTCCAGTTGTAGTTGGATAATCAGAAGTTGGTGCTTCTAATGAATGTATTCTTTTGATGTATAATGGTTTTCTCCCATTTGGGTTTCCACGTAAATTATGGTGTACTGTGTATCTCTTGTGATGTGATGTTGTTTATGATTATATTGTTGATGATATATTGAATGATAATAATAAATTGTTGATTATTGTTAAAGTATATATTGTGGTTAAAAGTACTAATATTGTTCATTACTGATTCACCCCCCTCTCAGTAATATAACAATTGGTATTAGAGAAGGTCCTTCAAAAAGAAGTCAACCCACTGGAAGGAGATCGTGGACTATGCTAGGATTGGGGTACCACATTTTGATGGTCAGAATTATAGATTTTGGAGTAGACGAATGAAAACATATGTACATCCACATGGATTTGATGTTTGGAGAGCATTATTATATGGATGCAAGGCACCAACCACTCCCCTAAAATATAAGGATGGAAATAAACTTGAAGATAATGATTATAGAGCTAAAAATGCTATCATGAATGGTTTGATTGAATCAGTATAAACCAAGGTTGTGCATTGTGAATCCGAAAAATAAATTTGGCACAAAATCAAGAATATCTACGAAGGATATGGAAAAGTTAAAGGAGCCAAACTTCAAACATTTAGATACAAGGTCGAACAATTGACGATGAAGGAAGATGAAAACATCTCCTCCTACTTTCTATGAGATGATGAGACAGTCGGTGCCATCAAAGGTTTGGGAGAAGAAGTGAAGGAAATAGTCATTGTTCAAAAGGTGTTGAGGTCTCTACCTATGAGATATGATCCGAAGATTTCAGCCCTGGAAGAAAGAGTGTATCTAGACAACTTGAGCATGGATGGGTTGCATGGGATACTCACATCTTATGAGATGAATATAGAGCAAGAAAATTCATTCATGAAGGAAGAAGCATTCAAGGCATCCAAGAAAATAAATAAGAAAGTTAAACAGAATGTGAAGTCATATTGTAGCTCCAGGAATGATTCAGAGGAAGATGGAGAGGTGGCTAACTTTGTCAGAAGACTGAAAAGGGAACCAACAAATAAAAAGGTATCCTTCCATTGATTTGTTTTAATTGTGATTGTGTTGGTAATTTTTCTAATCATTGTCCTTATAAGAAAAAGAAAATAAATGAAGAAGAAGATGACCCTAAAAGGAAAAAGCAAATCCAAAAGGGTAGAAGAAACAATAAGAATTTTTTCAAGAAAATCCTTTGCACCTGTTGGAGCCGCACTCGTTCTTTCACCCCACACAAATTTTCAAAGTCTGATATTTGAAATCTAAAGTTGTTTTTCTTCTCTTTCCGAACATCATAAAACTTTCAAATCTTGTCGCATGAATAGCAATGCGTTTTTTGCTTTCAATAAAATTTCGTTTCTTCGCAAGATTGTTGCTTTCTTGTTTCATTTTGGGATATTTCCAGTCGGGCGCCTTAGATATTTGAATTCACAAGTCCCGAGTCACGAAAATGCGAACTCACTCTTTCAAATTTTTCACCCAAGGCATTAACTATGGTAAACCACTTAACCCTTGATTAGACATCATCGGGTTTTCGTGACTCGGCATTCGTCGATCCTAAATTTTTGTTTTTATAACCCCGAGAGCTGAGAATGCGATAAATCTTTTTGATAAGCCTTAGTCAAGGACCAAGGTTAAAAAACTAACCACGGTTAATTTTCGTTTCTCGGCATATCGCAACTCGGCTTTTTCTCTCATAAATTTAAAGATATCCAAGCTACGATTCGCGAGGTTGCGACATAATTATAGCAAGATTAGTTAGTCTCCTAATTTAATATTTACTTCTCGTAATTTGAGACTAATTATCGCTGCTTCGCGATATCGCGACTCGGTATATCATTCTCCTAAAAACTTGTCTTCAAATTCCCGAATTCCAATCCGGCGATTAACTTAATCGTATCATTAAGGATCCGCTACATCATGATTATTGTTAATTAATGATGAGATCGGAATTCGCAATCTCGCGAGTTGTAAAGTCAAAACGTTAAAGGGAAATTCACGAAATGACAAAAAGCGAGGAAATCTCTAGGCCATTAAGATTTGAAATTTTAGAAAAAAAATTTTAAAATAAGGTACGTCCCGCGCATCAAAGTTGGCACACTTCACAAGGGATTCATTTACTCTCCATAACCCGAGTACCTGTCAAGCCGCCCAGTGTTTATGACATTAATGAGAAAAAAGGGTAAATCCACGATGAAAAT
>ML780672.1:432006-449639 GCA_009831015.1 Picea engelmannii
TATCAATTATGTCCGTGTTGGTTTCTTCTTTTATGTATATGCGAATTTTCTGTTCACTAGAATCTTGCGTTATTCACTGTTAAACGTTTTTCTCTCATCTTGTATCCTTTTATAAAAATAACACAGTTACGGGAAAGGGCCTTTTGTTGTGTTTTTATTTCATTCTTCCTGCAAAAAGTTTCTCCTCACTTTAACCAAATTGAACAGCGTCGAAACCACTCGTTAAATCCTTCTTTACTGGTGATGTTTTCTCAATGACTGTCCCCGTAGCTATTCAACCGAATATTCAACCTGGACTCCCTAATCAAAATCATATCGCTTTAAGTCTTTTCGATACGATACTCATAACTGCTAACACTCGGGAATAACTTGAACGTTCATGGGCATCCATTGAACGAGACATCACTGCTCAAGATCAGTTGGAAGCTAGACGTCAGGAAGGTAGAAACCTTCATTAGTTTCCTATACAGAAGGTAACTTATCTTCGTATACACATTTACTTACCTTCGGATGCCTTGACACTGTACCCTAAGCCTTAGTACAGACTCAGGAACAACAGCACCAAGGAAGACAGTTCCTCAGAAGATGAAGCCAACTATAGTGATGCAGAAAGAGTACTATTCATGGTAGTAGAAGACTCTGATGAAGAAGAATCTGAAGAAGAATATAAAGAGGAAAAAGTTGATTACAGAGAAAAATTGATGAGTTCCATAGAACTTATTAAAAGGGAAAAAGAGACAAACAAGTCACTCCAGGAAAAACTAAAGAAAATAGAAGAATCTCATAAATTCAACTCCATAGAGGTCGAGAAGATGATAATTAAGCTAAAAATCCAAGTAGAAGAAGGAAAGAAGATTGAAGAAGCACTCATAGGGCAGTTAAATGAAAAGGACAAGATTATTGAAGGGTTATAAGCAGAGAAAGTCACTTTAAGAAAAGATCTTCAAGAGAAGGACATGCACCAAAACAGAACCAGGATATGGGATAATATCATTAACAGTCAAAGACCTTATTATGACATATCTAGATTAGGATACAATCAGACGCAGATAGAAAAAGGTTCAAGCTCCAGAACGATAGAACAAGAAGCAGAACCAAGAAGCTATGAATAAGTCGTCGAAGGTCCCTCTAAGAAAGAAGAAGAAAAGAATACTCAAGAGGAATATTAAAGAGACATTGCACCACCTAGAAGATTCATAAATTAGTATCAGCAACGGTCGTATATAGAAATACCTCAAGATGAAAAAGGGTTCAGAAGAACAACACCATTCAAAATATTTTTCACTCCCAAGTATCAAACTATTTTTCTCGGTTCATGTTATTCATGTAACAATTTTGGAAATAAAGAAATAAATTATAGAGCCAATACCAAGAACATAAGAAATGATGAATGCTATGCAAGAAACAGTTATCCAATAAGATCTCATGAAGCACAAAATATAAACTACAACATATCTAGATCACTAAGTAATGAGATGGACATTACTTAATGATCCAACAATTTTGGACATGCGGCTAAAGATTGTAGACTCACTATTCCTATAAGGGAACCAAAGAAAAATATCAACAGTTATAAGAAGGAACCACAAAGGAAATGGATAAGGAAGCAAGAACAATTCAAAATTGAAAAATGCAACCTAGCTCTACAATCTCAATACAAGAAACCGTGTGGATGGTATATTGACAGTGGATGCTCAAAGCATATGATAGGTGATAAAGACAAATTTATAACATTGAAGAAGGAAAGATCTGGATCAGTTTCATTTGTAAATGACAACTCAACCAGAATTATTGGAAAGGGCACAATCAAGCTTGGAAGTAAGGAAGTCACGGCAGAAAATGTTTTACTAGTCGAAATATAAAACACAATATTCTAAGTGTAAGTCAAATGTGTGATGAAGGACACGGACTTGTGTTTGACTCAGAGAAGTGCGAGATAAGGAAAGTAGGATCAAGCAAGTTGGTGGCTACAGTTGTAAGAAATACAAACAACATATATGTTCTAAGTGAAATAGGACAGGAAATATGTTTCTTATGAAAGGATGATGAAATTTGTCTCTAGCACAGAAGAATGGGTCACACAAATTTTGATAATCTTGTCAAAGTCAGCAAAATGGAAACAGTTAGAAAAATGCCTGAGATCTCAAAGCCAACAAATATTCTATGCAAGCATTGTCTACAGGGAACACAGACCAAGACAAAGTTCAATTCAAAGGAGTATTCCACAACAAAACCACTGGATAGTATACATATTGATTTAGTTGGACCAATAAAAATGAAGGGATTGAAAAGTGAATAGTATTTCATGCTACTAGTTGATGACTACAAAAGAATGATCGCAGTTTTCTTTCTAAATAAGAAGTCATAGGCATTCAAAAACTCTCATACATACAAAGAGATGGTTGAAACTGAGACGGAGTTGAAAATAAAGTGTTTAATATCAAGCAATGGAGGATAATTTACATCAAAGGAATTTATGGACTTCTACAATGAGCATGGTATAAAAATTTAGTTCTCTACAACTAGGACACCTCAACAAAATGGAGTTGTAGAAAGAAAGAACATGACAGTACAGGAAATGGCTAGAACTATGTTAATAGATTCCAAGTTGACGGACTTATTTTGGGTACAGACAGTGCATACAACAGTCCATATTCATAACATAGGAATGCTCATAAATAACAGTGACAAGACCCCCTATGAGCTATGGAAAGGAAGACCAACAAATGTGAAGCACTTCAGAGTCTTTGGGAGCAAATGCAACATCAAAACAGAAGATGGAAGAAGGAGAAAGTTCGATTCACAAGTTGACAAAGGCATACTAGTTGGGTTCTCAATCAAAAAGAAAGCATAGAAATGCTTCAATATCAGACTCAACAAAATAGTGGAAAGAATCAATGTGACTATTGATGAAACAAATGGATGAAGGATAAAAGATGAAAGAAAAAAATCGAATGTAACAGGTTCATGAAGAAGCAATAAAGGAAGAAGAAGAAGATGATGAGGAAGATGAAGAAGAGAAGCCAGAAGCATAGTAAGAACAGCAAGGTCTTCGGATATATCAAAAGACACCTAGCAAATGAGTGCAGAAGAATCATCCATCGAATTAGATTATTGGAAATAAATATGCAAGAGTTGAAGGGAGAAGAAGAATTTGTTCACTAGAACAACAACATCTAACACTATTGTCTACAATTGAGCCAAGCAATTTTGAATAAGCCATCAAAGATGAACAATGGGTCAAGGCCATGGATGAAGAGTAAGATAAAATAGAGAAGAATGACACATGGGAACTGGTTCCAAGACCAAAGAACAATAATTTAATTAGTACAAAGTGGGTATTCATAGACAAGTTGAATGAGGATGGACAAGTTACCAGAAACAAAGAAATACTAGTATGCAAGGGATACTCTCAAGTTGAAGGTATAAATTTTGAAGAGATGTTTTCCCCAGTTGCTAGGATGGAAGCAATTAGATTGATTCTAGCTTATGCATGTTCGAAAAACATCAAGGGTTATCAGATGGATGTCAAGTCATCTTTCCTGAATGGAGACTTAGAAGAAGAAGTGTACATTGAAAATCCAGAATGATTTCTTCTATCAGAAAAGGAAAGATATTTCTGCAAGTTGAAGAAGGCTTTGTATGGTCTCAAACAAGCCCTGAGAGCATGGTATTCAAGTCTGGACAGATAATTACAGCAACAAAGGTTCAATAAAGGAAATGCAGAAAACAATATCTACATAAAGGTGGATCAAGAAAGTATATTTATTATTGAAGTCTCTGTAGATGACATTATCTTCGAAAGTGACTATGACAGGATGAGTCAGAAGTTTTCCAAATACATGCAGCACAAATTTGAGATTTCCTTTCTTGGTGATTTAACCTTTTTGGGGGGACTACAAATATGTCAAAACAACAAAGGTATCTTCATCTCTCAAGAAAAGTATATCAGAGAAATGTTGAAGAAGTTTGGAATGATAGATTGCAAACCAGTCATTACTCATATGCAAACAAGTTGAAATTTAAGTAAGGATGATGATTCCAAGGATGCAGATCAGAGACGGTACAGATTGATGATTGGTAGTTTAATTTATGTGACAACTTATAGACGGAACGTGGTGTAGGAAGTTGGACAAGTTGCAAGGTTTCAAGCAGAACCAAAGGAATCACATGTTTTGGTGGTAAAGAGGATATTCAGATATCTCAAAGGTACATAAAAGTTTGGTTTATGGTATCCAAAAGGGAATGATCTATCTCTTGTTTCCTACATGGATACAGATTTGGTAGGTTGCATTGATGATAGAATAAGTACAAGTGGAGAAAATTTCTACTTGGGTGAGTTCCTGGTATCATGGTTAAGAAAGAAATAGTCATCGGTATCTTTGTCCATAACAGAGGAAGAATCCATTATGGCAGTGGCATGTTGTACTCAGGTTCTTTGGATGAAGCAGACTTTATAGGATATGCAAGTAAAGTATGATAATCCCATTTCAATACTTTGTGACAACACCATCAGCATCAGTATTTAAAAGAATCCAGTGATGCACTCTAAGACGAAGCACATTCCAATCGAGCATCACTTCTTATGGGAACAGGGTACAGAGAAGAACATCAAGCTAGAGCATGTCAGGATAAAAGAAAAGATTGTATATATCTTCACCAAACCACTTGTAAGGGAACCTTTTGAGTATCTGTGACAAAAACTTGGAATAGTTTCTAGCCCACATTGATCCACATGGAATCAAACTTAACAATATAGGGGGACATAAACATAATTCTTGAAGAGTTCAAGTAAAGAATTATTTTGAATGATTTTCATATGAATCATAGAGTTACATGAGTAAGCACCATGATGAGTAAGGTCAGTAGAGTTAGTAGAGGCCTACAGATAGGGGGAGAATCCCTAAGAGGAGGATTACCCTTTTCCATTGATGTCAAAGGGGGAGAGATAAAGAGAAAGGCATTAAAATGGAGAGAAAGACCCATGCATAGAAGGGGAGTGATGGTCACAAGGGGAGCATGAGCATAAGGCTTTCCATGCCTAAGTGTTTCCATCAATGCCAAAGGGGGAGATTGTTGGACAGTTTGTTTTCATTGATTTCAACCCTTGGAGAGTGATCTTAGAGATGGATGTCAACCCTTGAAGAATTTCTTTAGAACTAACGGTGTCGTTTTTCTACCCAAAGTTGAATGAGGAATATATATAGAAAGGATAGTGTGAATACAGGAAATACCCTCATAGATGGATAGTACTCGTCATTCCATTTTCGATGATATGTATAACGTCATGTGGTTCCTCGCGGTTAGGGAGATATGGCCTTGTAAAGTTGGAAGCCCCGAAGAGTGGAAAAGAAGCCCCTAGTTTGTTTTAAGTATTGGTCAAAGGGGTAAAGTTGTTGTAACAAAAAAACCCTAGAAGCCCTAAACTAGGAGAGAAGTTAGCTAGAAAAAGTATATAAACACCTCAAGGAGTCATTCACACACACACACACACACACTTATTCATTTATTATCTTTCTTGTGATATATTGATATTTTTACTAAGGTTGTAATGTCATTTTCTGAGGTAGCAAAGGTAGGTTGAAGGAAAAAGTTTTGGAGTTGTAGCAAACCCTAGTTTCTAAGGTATACACAGTTTGAAGGCCAAAAAGGGAGCGTATGTACGCGGTCTACAGTGGAGAAAATAACGTATATACATGGGTAGTAGAAGAGAAAGTCGCGTACCTGTAAAAAGGCTCATGAATGGTTGAGTAAATGTTTGTACCAAGTCCCTAAAATTTGAAGGAAGGTTACAAGTCAAGATCTCATAGGTTCAGGTCAGCTACAGAGGTATTGATATGGTTGTATACTTGTTTTGATGGCTACTTATTTTCATGATATGGTGTATTCTTGAGGCATACTTGGTGTTGGAGCTTCCCTTCTCTAAATAGGTGAAATGTTATACTTAAGCCCAAAAAAGCTGGATTTTGGGACTTCATTTATTTCATGATTCTACCCACTAAAGCCACAGTATCCTGACACGCGAAGTGGCGAAAACTATTTTAGTTCTAATCACCATTACTAAATGACTAAGCAGGGATTATCTCCTTTTTATTACCTCGTACTCTTGCTCTCGAGAGTTACACGTTGAGCGTTTCTCAAACCTCCGACATGCGAAGTTGCGAAGTTGCGAAGTTGCTTTAAAGTTACCCAGGTCAGTATCCAGAGTAAATCACTTTAAACCTTAGTTAATCATTATCATGATTTCGCGACTTGGCGATTGCTTCCCCAAAAAGTAGCACCTTTGTAACTCCAATTCACAAAGTCGTGATATTGATTAATTAAGTGTGGATTAATTAAAGGCTTAAGTCAAATCACAAACAATCAACTAAATCGCACTATCACGATTTCGGGTCTTTAGGGTTCAAAGGCTAGGAGCAAAGTCATTCGATACGACGAACGCCGAAAAAGGGATTAGCGACTAAAGCGCACTTAATTAAAATAAATAAACTAGATTAATTAACGCCTTAAACAACCTTTAACACACACAGTTTACAGACGAAGTTTTGAATTTTTATGTGTTTTTCCAGGTCACGAATCGTCAAGCATTTATGGAATTTATTTGAATTTTAGTGAGGTGATGGATAGTAAGATCTCGTTTTACTTCTAAATCTTTCTATTAAATGATTTGACTGTTTCTGTCAACAAGGACTCACACGGGCTTAAATGATCAAGACAAAGGGGTCCTCTTTCATTATTTCAGTTTTCATCTCTATTGTGAACAGAGCCAATTCACCAGGATAACTTATGTTTGTGTTTTCAATCTTTCCGACAGGGATCTAGTTGCAAGGTTATCTATCATGGCTCCACAAAAAGTGCCCAAGGTAGTTGCCGAGAGTTCAGGTCAAGGTTCAGATGTTGTTTCTGATACCTCGCCCCGAAGTATCAATTATGTCAAAACATGGACGTACGTTTCCAACATTCTGCAATATGAGTCAATAAACTGTTCGAATGATTCCAGCGGTAATGAGAAGGATGACTTGTCCACCAAATACAAAATTGTCGCTCAAGCAGAGATGCACAAAATAGCAGCAAGGCCATGGCTTCTTCCCTATTATGATATGATCAGATGGGTGTTGGACCATGTGGACATCCTGACTAGGACGATTATCAGCGAACAAAGGGTGACAATTGGAACCTTTAGACTAGAGCATTTACATGCAATGTATAAATTGTCACCCACACCAAACCTTACTCACAATATCGAATTCCTATAGGGTTTCAAGAAAAAGGAATGCAAGAAGTATCAAAAAAATTTATCCGATCTGATCAAAGATTGGGTTTCGCATACCGTGAAATTCAAGGTTGACACTAATGGGATTTATTCAATCTCCTCCTTAGAGCCACAATTCAAGTATATAGCGATGATGACTTGTAGGATGTATGGGAAGGAGGACACTACTCACTTTTTCCTCCTATGGGTACCTCTTATTCATACAGTTGCTGAGGGTTTCTCTTTCGACTGGAACAAATTGTTGTCTGACAGTCTAACTAGTTGAATTACCGATAATCGAGCGCAGAACGCAAGTAGGAAAGCGGCTTCGTTATTTATGTCTTCTTAAATCATGGACACTATTTGCTTCATGACACCTTTCCCACTAATGAGCTGGAGTTGGGCTCCATCTAATACAGAGCCTATTCATATCTACCACTCGAAGCTTTGGGAGGATAAAGCCAAAGAATTCGTCTATGAGATCTTCAGCTGGGTAATGGTACTAGTGCATGTCTCCATCTTCGGCCATCTGCCTCCCAGGATTTCAGATAACATATCGGCCAACCTGAGTAGCTTGGCAAGTTGGTATATAGAAGCAGAATTTTCATACATCGGGGTCTTTGGCACCTCTGTTCCCCCATACGCTCTGCCGCTATTCTTGCCAGACAAGATAGTGTGTCGCGAGATTGCCAGACAAACTATGCTTGGAGGGATAAGAAAAGAGCTCAAAGGAGTATCGAAAAAGGTATGGTTGCCCTTTCCCATTCACATTGGTGCATATTCTTTATTAGATTTTGGCCATGCCAGAGCCGAGGCTACGGCCTTAGAGGAAATTAAATTGGTGGACATTGAGTTCAAGAAGCACGACCATAACAAGGTTGTGAGTAATCATATGGAAATTTGTGGCCTGAAGAAATACAAACATGAGGATTCACCTCATGATGAAATATTATGGGGTGTGAGGTCTTACTCTGAAGTCCTAAGTGATATTCAAGCCCTGCCGCCCAGAGATATGGCCAATTTCTTTAAATTCCAGGAGCACCGACGGAGTTGCCTCCCCCAGGTTTTACAGGGCGAGACCCCAAAGCTTCCAGTTACATAGAAAATGGAAGCCAAAGGCTCAGAGGACTCGAGTCCTGACAAGGAGGAAAACTGAGAGAAAACAGCAGGAGTTGGTACCTCAAAACGAGGAACCAAAATCCCCGATTAACAGGAAGGAAACTCAGGAAAGGGTACGTCGAGCAATCAGGTCCAAAGTCAAGAAGAGATACCCTCGCAAGGCGTGGGTGAATCACTATCACTCATATCAAGCAATCCAGCCACGGATGTTATCCCGAAACAATCATCCAAGGAAATCGGCAGTCCCATTGCTTCTATCACACCCTTACAGTTCACAAAGGGGAACCCCGATGCGGGATGGATTTTTAATGAAGAAATAACACCCATTTATGTAGAACAGTTACCTCCTAATGAATTTTTCTTCAACAAGAAAAGGAAGGTTGTTGTGAAGCATGAATTGTATCAAAAAGCGGGCGCAATGGCTAAAATATTTAAAATCCTGACAGAAGGAAAGGTCGTAGAAGAGGAAGAATTCACCGACGAGATAGTAGCAACACTGGGGGCTTATGCTACAGCCAACCAGTATTTAGTTGGAACTTTGAAGGCACAATTGAAGAGAAAGAACTTCTTGATCAGTAAGTTGGAAGCTAAGGTGGCTACGGCGGAAGAAAACACCAGGGATGAGGTGACCAAAAGCCTCGAGCAAGCTAGAATAGTCGATCTGTAGGAGATCAAAAGACTCAAATCCAACCTTGAGCAAATGTGCCATTCAACGCAAATAAGCCAAATGCAGGTAAGCCAGCAGGAGCAGCAAACAATACAGTTACAGTTGAAATTGGATGTTGCCGAAAACCAGGTCTTAGAAATAAAGATATTCCAATCCCAAGCCACTGAAATCCGACAAAAGGTATTAACAGCTCAATAGGACTTCCTTGCTAAAGTGGGAACCATTCAAGATCACTTTCAGATGATAGATCAAGTGCTAGAATATATCTCTTTGAGAGAAAGAGAAGCTGGGGTGGCTCGGGTTGCTTTCCAGGAGGCCGTTATAGCCACAGTGAAAGTAGAGATGGTCAGTAGCTCCAAATTATCCATCGCAAAACAAACCGGAGGGAATATTTTACTGAAGGTGTGGGAGCAGAATATATCAGAGAGCAGGGGAAGAGCTAAAGAGGTCAAGAATATTTGTGAAGAGACATTCGCCTTGATAAATAAAAGTTTGTTAGACCTTGATAAGGAAGGCAGTGTTGGGACACTGGGAAAAATCAATATAGCTAAACACTTGATAGATATCTAGATATCAAGGAAAATGTGAAAAAGGAGCAAGCTGAAATATCCCAAATAATTCAGGTTTATATGGTCCAAGTGGACAAATGGCTAGTAAAGCCAAGTTTACAATTATGGTCTATCGTTACAGAAGACCGACAAGTGGGGAAAATATTTCCACAATTGTCAAAGAATCGNGAGGCAAACAACCAAGCAGAGCCTTCCAGGTTGATAGCCCAGTTGATCGAAAGGTGTGTCAATTGCATTGAGCAGGTGAAAGGGTAGGCTTCTAGTGTTAAATGATGACAAATGCCGCTCCATTCTATTTCTGAAGCCAGAGGAGAAAAGAAAGGAAGGTTCTCTGGCCTTATGAAGGAAGACAAAAGACGAGGAAATGAAATGCTTCAATTTTTCATTTGTAACAGACAAGTTTCTAGAACGATTGGAATTCCAAATGTTTAGAAGTTTGTTTAAATATACATTTTGAAAAGGGAACAAGGGATTTTTCTTTTGGGGCGAAATGTAATTCATGATTTCTTGTGCCAAAATTAATGAAGAATCAATCCAAAGATTCCAAAATCCGTGAAGACTGAGTTATATGTTATTCTTTGTTATCTCATGTACATTTTCATTTCTCATATATATCTTTGATGAACTCTTAGCTGCAATTTAGTGCAACTTTCTACTGTGGTGATCAACTGTCTAGTCTTCTAATCATTTGTAGTTTTTCCTCTGTATCGACTGTCAGAAGGTACAAGACCTATGAATTACTTAGATCTCTATTTTTTATGCTTTGTCAAAATGTTTTCTTGTCTATTTTCTTCTTCTGTCACAGGGTGAGATTCTCCCTTGCTTGGATCCTTGCGTTGTCGACAGCTTAATGTTTTTTTATGTTCCATGCATGATTTTTTCAACATTAACTTAGTTACGGGAAAAGGCCTTTGGATTTTTTATACTATTAGTTCGGATCCGAGAAATATTTCTTGTGTAATCTAAAATTGAAATATCCTTTTAAATGTCAACCCCCTTCAAAGCTTTGTTTTTCCATGACTGTACATGTTGTAAGACAACCCAACATTGAACCTGGCCTATCGGATCAAACTAGCATCACTTTGAATATTTTCGATACTACACTTAAGACTGCCATCACCCGGGTAGAGCTTGAACGTTTATAGGAAGCCATTGAATAAGATATCACCATCCAAGAACATTTGGAAGCTAGACAAAGACAACTCAGATATCAACCATAGCTTCTTTCCCTGAAGTTTGTTCTTTCCATTTTTATTACTCACTCACTTCGGGATGCCTAGACTCTATATTTTATAGCCTTAAGTACAGACTCTGGGACAACATATTTTTGGCGTCGTTGCCAGGGACGGAGAATCGTTGTCACTTTCCCCTGAGAGAACGACATTTCCAAGTTTCATTTTTTGATAGTGAACAAAGAGCGAACACCTTGTTAAGGATAAACCTTCATCTTTCACTTGGAGACTCCACTTTTAAGAAATATGGCATCCATTCAAAAAAACACCAGACAAAACCCAGATGCTAAGCAGATCGTGCTAGTTTCTGACCCTGAAAAAATACTAAAACCAAGGGGCCTCTTCAAACAAAAAAATATGTTTTACCAACCCAAGTCTACTCAATCCAAAGTTAAGATCCCTCTTGAACCTTCATCCTCGCAAGAAATTTCTCTCGGAAAAACTTTGAACAGTACTGTCGAAGCCGAGACCGTAAACCCTGAGCTGATCCTACCCGAGATCAAGGCCAAAACCTCTCTGACTACCTCTTATGTTAGTATGGGTGAGAAGTCTATTGTAAATCTCATCCCTATTAATATCCCATCGACTCTCGATACAAACCTTACTGCCACTCGAGGTTTTGAAGAAGGTACCACACACTCGGATTCGACACCGATGGGTTCTCCCATTTACGTATCCTTCAAATCAGAGGAACCAAGTCCCTGTATACCCTCTCTCACTTTCCCATCTTTCACCTCCCCTGATAAAAGGTTCTTTGAATTTCTCCCCCTCCACCTTGAGGAATCTAAAGAATCACTATACATCTTTCCCAACCCTCTTTATAACACATCGATTTCCTCAACTAGGTTATCCATGGCCACCGTCGAAGGAGGAGCAGGAGGAGCAGGAGTTTAAGGCCAACAACCGCTCCCCAGGTTTTTCGTCAAGGTAGCCGCTAGATACACCCCCTTGGTCCTTCCAGTACCCCTCCATGATTTACTAGAAAACTATATGAAAAACTTGCCCAAGTTCACAGGAGAAGGTGATCTAACCGCTGCCGAGCATATCAACTTCTTCGATCAATTCGTTGATATTCTAGGTCTCGAACATGAGGACGTGTATTTCCGTTTGTTTGTTCAAACTTTTGAAGATAGGTAAGAACTTGGTTTCAGAGCCTGCCCCTAGGTTCAATATTATCCTATGATGCCCTAGAAGACCTTTTTCTCAAACAATGGGGCGAAAGAAAGGATCATTTATACTATTTGACCAAGTTCAGGTCTTTAAAGAAAAAGGGATCAGAAACTGTTATGGAATTTATCCAAAGATTTAACAAGTTGTACAATAAGATCCCTGTTGAAGTTAAACCGTCCCAACCCGCAGCCAAAGTAACTTTCACAGGAGCTTTCGAACCCGATTTCTCTCTACTGTTAAGAGAAAGGAGAGAGGCTAACTTAACCTGAATGCAAGATGACGTTGTGGAAATTGAGTCAAACATGATGGCTTCGGGTAAATTAAAAATAAAAATCGAAACGGGAAACAGGGAAACCAAACATTTTAGAGAACAAGCAGGTCCCTCTAGATCTGGAAGGTCCTCAGATGACAAAATGGATGACATGGCTAGGATAATAAAAGAGCTATCAAACAAAATCTCAAGAATGGAGCTAGACCAATCCAAAGCTAATCAATTCATTAAGAGAGAATTCAGGAGAAACCCCAATCCTCAGATTCAACAAAGACAGACTAAAAATGAAGATCAAAAAATTCAAACACCTCTAAAAAATGAAAATTTTATTGGAGGAAATGATACACAAGAGTTCAAGGATTTGCAAGAAGATGTAAACAATTTAGGCGATGACTGTATACAACCTCATTTAATGAACGAATATTATGAGAGGTCTCTAAACACTGAACAATCACCGGGTGAAGATAATAACCTAAACAGTGTTGATGCTCCCGCTTATCAAGGAATGACCGACACCATAATGCTTGAGCTCCAGCATAAGTACAATCTAAGGCCTAAAAACAAACCTGTGTCAACTACTCAACACAAGAAAATTTTGCCCAGAGGTGAAACACACGAGCCCTCCCCGAAAGAGACTGAGACACGCCAAAATGATAAAGTAAACGGGGAAAACTTGCAGAATACAAAAATAAAAGACTGAGATCCAAGCGAGAAGAACCAAGACAGCCGAAACGCAGACACCGGGAACCACAAGCACCAAAATAAAACAGTGCAAACAAATAAGTTGGAAAAGAAGGAGTCTGATGTTTTGGCCAAAGAAACAGATAGAGTTGTGCGGGGTTTTATCCTAGAAAATGAGATAAGTAAGATCAAAATACCGATACCTTTAGTCGAGCTGGCTCAGAAACTTGTGTACCGAAAACAAATAACCAAAATGATAAACTTTTCAGACTTAGAGAATCGGTCTGACGTAATAAATTTGGAGGACGATAAGCCTAACATCACTTTTGGTCCGCATTTCGAAGGGGCCAGGGGCATTTTTGCCCCCTTCTACATCACCCTGAATGTGCATGATCAGCTACTGCATAATTGCATGCTGGTCTCTGGAGCCTCTCATAATGTAATGCCAAAATATATTATGGATAGATTGGGCCTTGAAATCACCAGTCCATATGGAGATCTTTACTCGTTCGATTCAAGGAGAGTTAAGTGCATGGGCATGATCAAAGATTTAGTAGTCACTCTCGCCCAAGTTCCAGTGAAAAGCGTCCTAATGGATGTAGTTATTGCTGATATACCCCCTATGTATGGTTTTCTATTATCTAGATCTTGGGGAGCCAAGCTTGGGGGATCTCTTCATCTAGATATGACATACGCCACTATCCCTATTTTTGGCAGTCGGTTCACTCGATTGTACAGGGAAACATGGTTAGCATATACGGTAAGAAATCCACATAATCCTAACAATTACCCTGTTTATGTCGCCGATCAAGATCTAGGAAATTGTATATTATCTTTTGATGATAGTGTAAGTGATTTTGCAGAAGAACACTATCTAGATGAAAATAAATCGGAAGTGACAAATAAAAAAGTGTATAGCACTGGAACTTGGAAAATATTTTTTGATGGTGCTTTGTCATGTGAAGGAGAAGGTGTGGGAGTGCTTTTCGTAGTGAAAATGAATTTGGTATCCTCTTCTCTTATAGGCTTCAGTGGGACATAGACTACACAAATAACATATGCGAGTACAAAGCTCTAGTTTTGGGACTAGAAGCTACCAAGACGCTAAACATAAGGAACCTAGAAGTCTATGGAGATGTAGAGCTGATTGTGAAACAGGTGAATCAGCAGTACCAGACCAAACACCCGAGACTGAGGTCTTACAGAAATTACTTTTGGGACCTAATGGAAAATTTATTTTCATCTGTAAATGTTCATTTCATCCCACGAGCAGCAAATATGCAAGTTGATTCATTGGCCAAAGAAGCCTCTACCTTTTCACCCCCTACTTCGTTCAAACTAAAGTACCACATAGAGATAAGGCACAGACCCTCTGTACCAAACAACATACAACACTGGCAGGTATTTGAGGATGACAAGTAGATCAAAAAGTTCCTAGAAATGGTAGATGATTTTGTCGAAACCCACATTGACCAGGAAAACCGAAATGACCATGCCTGGATTATGCAGGAGGGGGAGGAGCCTCAGGTGTTCGAAGAAAAAATCGCAAACCATTGCATGCTATTGTTAAAGAATAATCATATCCCTAAGGGTCTGATACCTCTGGAAAGGTTGTTTGATCATAATGACATGCCTCTGAAGTCTACCTTGCAACCCTAACCAAAGGAGGTCGAAGACTGTGATGTAGGCACCGCCAAAGAATCTAGGATAGTGAAACTATCAAAATATCTTCCTCCTGAGATAAAAATCCAGTATACATATTTACTCAAGCGGTATAAAGATGTTTTTGCATGGTCTTACAATGAGTTGAGAACCTACGACACCTCTGTGATTGAGCACAAGATACCTTTGAAACCTGGTGTTAAACCTTTCAGGTAGAAACTCAGACAAATGAACCCCATTTTACTACCTATGGTCGAAAAACAAGTGAAAAATCTTTTAGATGAAAAAATAATTGTACCTCTCAGGTACTCTGACTGGGTGGCAAACCTAGTCCCGGTTAGAAAGAAGAATGGGGAGATCAGACTATGTGTATACTTTAGAAATCTAAATAAGTCCTCTCTCAAAGACAATTATCCTCTACCCAAAATGGATCACGTTTTGGAAAAAGTAGTTGGGGAAAATAGGATGTCGATGATCGATGGATTTTCTGATTACAATCAAATTGCTGTCAATGAGCATGATAAAGAAAAAACAGCTTTCACCACCCCTTGGGGCACATTTATGTATGACAAAATGACTTTTGGTTTGATGAATGCAGGTGTTACCTTCCAACGTGCTATGGATATCGCTTTCGTTGGTGAAAGAGATAAATTTGTGGTTATCTACCTTGACGATCTAACTGTTTTTTCTAAATCCGATGAAGACCATCTGATACATTTGAAGCAAATGTTCGAGAAATGACGAAAATTTGGTTTGTCCTTAAACCCCAAGAAGTCTCACTTTGTGATGCAAGAAGGTAAACTCTTGGGCCACATTGTGTCCCGAGATGGAATTAAAATCGACCCTAAAAGGGTAGAAGCTATAGACACCATAAATATTCCTAGAAATGTAAAAGAGATTCAGTCATTTTTAGGAAAAATAATTTTTTTGAGAATATTTATCCTAAACTTTGTTGAAATCGTGAAATTGATCACAGATATGCTAAAGAAGAACAGTGAAGTGAAATGGATGGCGGAAGCTAAAGCGTCTTTTGCACGCATCAAGAAATTTATCAGCGAAGCGCCCGTACTAGCAAGCCCTGATTATCTAAAAGATTTTCTGATTTTCTCATTCGCCTTCGAACACACAGTGGCGGTAGTACTCCTCTAGAAGAATGAATAAGGTTTCGAACAACCAAAAGATTTTTTTAGTAAAATTATTAGAGACGTTGAATTGAGATATGATATAATGGAAAAGAAAGCGTATGTTATGGTGAAGGCGTTGAAGGCTTTTAGAACCTATGTGCTACACTCCAAGGTAATTGCATACGTGCCCACCAATTATGTAAAATATATATTGGTTTAGCCCGAAAGCGATGGGAAGAGGAGTCAGTGGCTTGCTAAAATTCAAGAATTCGATCTAGAGGTGAAACCAACAAAATTAGTAAAAGGACAGGGTTTGGCTAAGCTCTTATATGAATCAAATTTCAGAGCACTCAGAATGAATAACCTGCAGGGATATCAAGGATGTGGGGATGTAAAAGAGCTCAATGACCAAATAGCTTGAACCAAACTCAAAGAGAAGTTTTCTTTATCGGACTGGTATAAAGACATAGTGTCCTACCTACTAACCCTGAAATGCTTCAGCAATCTGTCTCTAGCTAAAGCCAGGACACTGAAGCTGCATGCGGTGAAGTACTGTATATCTGGAAGCCAATTGTACTGGAAGGACCCATTAGGCTTCCTACTGGTTTGTTTAGTAGAATCAGAAACAGAGGGGGTCATAAACGAATTTCACGAAGGAGTATGCAGAGGGAATCACGCCTGGAGGGAAACAACTTATAAAATCCTGAGGGTAGGATATTATTGGCCCAAAATATTCTAAGATGTCAACGCCAAATTCAGAGCCTGTAACCCTTGCCAATTGTTCGTGGGCAAACAAAAGCTTCCAGCGCTACCTCTGGTTCCTATCAAAACCGAAGCCCCATTTCAACAATGGGGGTTAGATTTCATAAGCGAAATCAACCCGCATTCCAGCGCTCAACACAAATGGATCCTCACTACTACAGATTACTTCACCAAATGGGTGGAGGCTATTCTGACCAGAAAGGTGATCGATTCAGTGGTAATAGATTTCCTGGAAGAGAACATACTGTCCAGATTCGGTTGTCCCCGAAAGATAATCACGGACAATGCCCAGGCATTCAAGTGTATGGTAATGGTTAGTTTCTACCAAAAATACAACATCATATTGGGCCACTCCACCGCATATTACCCTCAAGGAAATGGGTTAGCTAAATCGTCAAATAAAATTTTAAATGCCATAATTAAGAAAGTGTTGAGCGAAAACAAAAAATATTGGCATGTGCATCTCAAGTACGCTTTGTGGGCAAATCAAATAGGTATGAAGAAATCTATCGGTACTTCGCCTTTCCAAATGGTATATGGGACTGACGTGGTATTCCCTATAAATCTAGCGCTTCCTGTAATGAAGCTTTGGCAAGATGAGAAAGAAGAACCAAACCATGTCACAAGGAGAATAAATCAGTTGATTGAAGTTCAACAGCACAGGGCTAAAGTGGACGAAAGGCTGCAGAAATACCAAGACAACATTAAATCATTGTTTGATTATAAGGCCAAAAACAAAGAGTTCCTCCTTGGCGATTTGGTTTTGAAATGGGATGCTAGGAGGGAAGACTCGGCAAAACATGGTAAATTTGACCATATATGGTATGGACCGTTCAAAGTCTCAGCTTCTGAAGGGAATAATTCATTTATGTTAGAGAATTTGGATAGTAAAATCCTCAACGCCCCTATCAACGGGCGTTATTTAAAGCACTATATGCAATAAATGAGTCCCAAATCTCCATTGTATATATCGGTTTGTGTTTTTTGTTTTTTATAGCTTTTCGGTAAGTTCATTTTCATCGCAAATAAAACAGATTAGTGATTTCCTAGAAGTAGAGATATGAAATTTTTCAACACATCGAATCCCATAAATCTTGATGACCTGATACTCTTCATGTTGTTTC
>ML780672.1:457096-478021 GCA_009831015.1 Picea engelmannii
ATAATAAACAATAAATATGACAATAAAAATATATCAAAACCACATTTTATGCTTGTACTGTTTAATGTATTTTCAATATGGTGATTGTAAATGGTTCTTAACTTTTCATATCCAAAATTACAAAATGAAGAATAAAAAAAAATAATTGGCCAATTGTAGATACCCATAATAAAATGACACATCCACAATATAAATGTTGAAACAAAGCATTTGCATATCAATCTTCATTGCCATCACCTTGATTATCCTCATTGCTTGGAATTATATCATTGTTGTTCTCAAAAATATGTTTTGATCTCGGATCATGTCTCAATATGAACCACCAATCCTCATCCAACACATCTAGATAAAAAACACTTGGTTGCAATGTTTTGGGAACACATAAGGCTTCTTAGTTTCAATCCACATTTTCTTAGAGTTAATATATATTATACCACTATCATGCTTGTCCTTTACATTTCTTTGGTCGATGGTATCCCACCACTTGAAAATAAAAATAACACATTGAAAAGATGACAAGTCCACTTGCATGATATCTTGTATCTTTCCAATGTAACCTAACTTCCCCTCTATTAGTTTTTGATCATGGTGGTTAGCATGAATATATTGATCAAACTCGACCTCCACTCTGCAATATTATGTGATGTGTCCATCATTGGCATCCTCAGTGCCAAAATGATGTCGATATTCCAACATATATGGGAACAAATGCACCTGTAAAATTGGAAACAAAGGACGGTCTCATATGTCTAATAACTCAAGCATTAATAAAAACATAATACATGTTACAATTCAAATGTGCAATATTATAAATTGAACATGGTACTCAGAGAGGTTATTACAAAGTTGTTGCACCCAATCCCTATTTTTATTACATCCATCACTTATCCACATGGGTTACGACTAGACACGACATATTTCTCTTGTATTTGATCAACCACCAAACTATTGGGACATATTTTTGGAATATTTTTTTTAAATTATTAGGATAAGGCGTGCTTCTACAATTCAACGGTCATCTGAATGCTTTCCTGTCACTGTCCCATTTCCTTTTTTTATCTTCATGCAATGAAACCAATGGTCTCATTGCCTTCGTGTTGTAAAGAACAAATTTATTGATGGCATAAACTTATAAATTCCTTGATGTATACAAGAATTCAAAACAAATATAATGAGACCAAATATATATTATCAACTTCGATGTAAACAGTTTCTTTTTACTGAATTGGCAAAACATAAATGAGTTACTCTTTATCAAGCGCCCTTTTTCCGTTTGTTTGGAGTAGCTTCCCTTCCCTTTTGTTCTCATATTGTTTTTCATCCCAAACCATTACCCCTAGTGTGTTTTCAATTTTCTTGATGTACTCACTGGCATAATAGAATGAATTGTATACTATGTACCCCTCCATCATAGATCCCTATGGTTTTACCCTTTGTCAAACAAACCCCTTCCATTTTTTCATGTACCTCTCTAACAAGAACATATAACAACATCAGAGCACCCCAGCTAATTCAACCTCTTCAGGTAAGTGAATTAAAAGATGGACTTGCAAGTCCATAAAACTCGTGGGCATTTCCTTCTCTAACATACAAACAATCTCAGCTATGTCTCGATGCCACCGTGGAATTCTCACCATATGAATCTCCTTTGAAGTGATCCAACGTACAAATGTAGATAATTTCGATATGACACATCACAGGTCCTGGGGGAAGTCATGGTCCACATAACCATGAATGAGCAAAGGATAATAACACTACAAAATAGACACACACACACACACACATCATTAATTGTCATAAAATTGTGAGTGCATAGCATATTTTTATCGACGGTGTAGAAGAAGAATCGTGTATTCAACATACATACCCTTAGAAGGTTCAGATGGACATGTGATTTCAACCCTGAAAAATTCCCTTCTATAGTGAAGCAATGTTGTAGAGTCGACCCATATAAAGAAGGTTCCTTCACACCGAATATAACATCCTTTGACATAGAAAGATCGTCTTCCTTTAAATTCCATGGGACATCACCTTCTTTAAAATACCAAGAGGGACCATCCTCTCATCTAGTTTCTTTTCTTGGCCAATGTCTATTTTTAGTATTTAAGCAATAAGATCCTTCCTAATATCCATTGTGTCACTTGTATTCGATGATATGTACCTCCATAAGGAAGATGAAACAATTTTGAATATATATGTGGGATCTAGTAAGTGGCCAATCTTATTATGCTCCCAATATGGAAGCTCATAAAATATTGAGTTCCCTTTCATCCCAATGGGAATTTTCTCAACATAGGTGTCAAAAAATTCAGGATCATCGAACATAGGTTCCCCATTTGAATCAAACAATTTTTCCATTTATTTCTCCTTCTCTGTGTCGTATTCCCTAATTCAATATATTTGTGTCATTATATTGGGTCTCTCGTTCTCTTTGGTTTACCATTGAAAGTAGATGAAACTCTTTTATAAGGGTGGTATTCTAGGAGGAATACCCTCTAGAAGTTGTACACTGGATTTCGTAGGTGGTTGGACCACTTAGCCTTTATAGAAGGTCACAACATTCAAATATGTGAATCCATTTTTTTACAAGACATGATGTTTTTGTATACAAAGCACGTTAGTGTAAAAAACATAGTTGTGCCAAATTAAGTATGCCAAATAACATTAAAGATATAAAAAAACCAATCAACATGCTTGCCAAAGAAAATTCCTAGTCCTAAATAATCGTGCGTGGTGTACACACATATGCCATACAATGCAAAAGTCCTCTCCATTGGGATGGGTCTTCATACATCGTATATATTTATTCCTTCACAAAATTGTTTGAATTCATCAATCAGTGATTGGAGGTAGACATCCATTATCTTCACTTGTCTTCTACTTGGGAATATAATATCAATCATAATATGTTCAGTCTTCATAGATAACCATGGGGGGGGGTATTTTTATTGATCACTACCACTGTCAAAATAGAATGGTTGGTATTTTGGAGGGAATATGGGTTAATCCATCCATGGCTATGCTCAATCGTAGGCTTCATACTTCATACTTGAATTTAACGGGCTATGTTTCCTCTATATGCTTCATGGATATTGAATCTGTTGGGATTTGCATAACTCCTAACTCACTTCTATGTGAGGCATGTGTTGGATGTATGGGTTGACCCGTGTTCTAAATTAGTTCTCCAACAAAACCCTATAAACCATCAGCCCCTCTAGTAAACCAAAAGGAAACACTGTGCATAGAGTGCACAGCGCAGTCTCACCTGAGATGGATTATGGGTTATTGCATGACCCAAGTGTATGAAATCATGGAATGGATGGAACTTGTGGGAATGTTAATCACATTTATACTTCTTCTTCTAATTCAATACATCATCATTCAAGTATACCATCCATTCATCCTTTAACATTCATTATTTATAATATAACATGTTTAATCCAATGTGTGATGTAAATTAACTCTAATAGATGCATGTATTCATTCAACATAAAAGAATATCAAAGCAAAAGATAAGAGAACCATACATAGAGACACCATATTTTACCATGGTTCACCCCCCCTAGGCTATTTCCACAAATATTTTCTACTTATTTATTATTCTTCATCAAACGTTTTGCATTGTGCGCATTACATCAAAAGTTTATCATACTCTGTAAGGATGAACAATGTCTCACCAAGCTCCACAGCTTGCGACTTGACCCTTAATTACACTCCACCTGACTCATCATCACTAGATCTCCTCAGATCATACAACAAAAACTAATTACTTCAAAAATCATAAATGTTCTCAAAATTTTACTCTAAGCATGTTCAAAAGATAGATCCCCTTCTATCTACCTCATACATCATATTTATCCTACAAAATGTGGGTAAAAACCCATTACATTGACTACCAAAACCCTAACCCTAGTGTATTAGGCTTTTCCACATAGTAACTTCCTTTGTGCGGTCGATCTTCATTCCTTTCTTTTAATATGCACTTTTTCTCCTTAATTCCCAGCGCGTTTCTTTCATTTCCTTCTATCACGTTGCTTTTCCTTCTTTCCTAGTGCGCCCTGCTTCCTTTGGTCCATTCCTTAATTTCCTACCTTGTTTGTTGCGTTGTACCCCAAAATAACCTCCTCCAACAGGCCCCCAACACTAACATATGGCTTGTCTCGAGCCACTCAGGCAATGTTTTCCTCTTGCACTGACTTCTTCAGCACCTCGAATCTGCTTGCCAGCTCCTCTACTTGTGTTTTTGCCTACGTTCTTATTCTTGCAATTTTTTCTACAACCTGCACTGTAATGTTCTCCTTCATCACTTCGAAACTCTCCAAGTGTATCTTCTCTATCCAACCCTTTGTTGCTTCCAATTCTGTAATCATTTTCTTAGCCCCTTCTTGCAATGGCTCCAATTGAGCCTGCCTTAGCTTCTTTTCCATCTGTATTGACTTTAGCTCTGCCTGTAGGTTCTTCATCTCCTATACACTCTTCATTTTGTCCAATATAGCCATGGTGTTCTATATATTCTTAAAATGTTGGACTACATTATTGATGTTTCCTTCCTTCTGGTCTAGCTCTTGAATTTTCATATCTTCCTGCAATTCAGTCCACATCTGCATTGTACCATTATACAATTATGTCATTATGGTAATTTCTCCTTCTATATTATTCGGGTATTCCACAACCTGTTGCTCCCTCTGTACTTTTATCTCTGGTGGACTCCTAGGGATCACCTTCTTTGCCAAGTCTGTAATTTCCTACCTATAGATATCCATATCCAGTGCTATCTTTGGGATCTTCTCTTCTATGTTGAACTCCCCTGCTAGTGTGTTGTCTGGGATCATTTGAAAGAATTCCTCAAGTCTTTGTTGTAACTTCTCCTTGCGTTTTTTTTCTTCATCACTCCCAAGTTTCACTTCTTTGAGGGCTATATCTAATATCTCTTTGTCCTCCTTTGTTGACTCCAAGTTTTGCGCATTTGTCCTGGCTCTATATTGAACCTCGTGTGCAATGCTCATCTGTAGCTTGTATAGTTCCTTTGTTGGGATCTTTGACAACACCAAGTCCAAGTGTTCTACATCCTTCAAAGGTTTATGTGTGGTGTCCTCGTTGACTTGTATCATGCCTTGGATTATCTGGAACCTCTCACTTCCCATTATTGTTGTCTGGACTTTCTCCTTTTCTTCGTGTATTGGATCCTGTTGTGCTATGCTTCTCTGTTGTGCGACATTGAGTTATAGGCTCTCCGAGACTTCTTTGACCTCTATTAACTTCTTCATAAATTATTCTCTTTGTGATTCTGTGACATATAAGGCTTCTTCTCCTTGATCTTGTACCTTATCTACCACCAACTCTGCATCATCTTCAGTGATTGTGAGCTCGGATTCCTTCTTTTGTGCCTTCATTTTCTTCCTTTGTTCTCCTATCTGCATTGTTGATTTTCTCTTTGGTGTTGTTTCTATCTGTGCAGGTTTCTTTACCTCTGGTAGGTTTCCATTCCATGTCTCCTAGGTTGGGATATTATCTTTCTTCTACGCTACTATGTTTGTTCTTTCTGTGCGCTCAGTTCCTAGTACTCAAACCTTGGTATTGTTTCCTTCTTCCTTGGATTCTTGACTGTTGTCATACATTCTATGCGTTGTGAGGATTTTCTGGTATTGGTTGTTGGACTACAGTATTTTTATGTCGTGCTAGCTTCTGCTTGTTCTTTTCCCTTTTCTCCTTTCTTTCCAACCATTGATCTAGCCATTCTTTTATTATCCATTGGACTTCTTCTGCTATGATGAAATACTGCATCTTTATCCATGTCTTCTTAAGATCTCTTCTAGCTTGTATTCATATATTATGCTTGGATGCCTTGAAGTTGGAAATCTGCTCATGATCCTTCACCACTTCATGTGAGATCCTCCATGTTTCTGCTATTTCCTCCTACATATCCTGAATATACATGCCAAATTAGCTTTCCTCTGCTTTGGGTTTGTATTATCTCGCAGAGTTTCATATCTTGTTGTGCCACATTTTCCTATTCTATCACAAAAGAATGAGTATTTTGGTTTTTCCCATGCCTCTAAGGCTATCAAAATCAGCAACCAAGAGTAGTGGAACTTTGTCCCAGAGTTATGCACATCTCTGCAGTGTTCCAAGAATAGGTTGAGAAAATAAGGTGCCCAACTGAGAACTGTCCCCTTCGAGCATTACGCGGTTGTGGCTACCACTCATGCTAGTGCCTCTTCCTTGCAACATTTTCTAAGTAGATTATAGGCCATCAATTTCGTCGTGAATCTAGTGGTTGGGTCATTTATATTCTTTATGATCATACCTTGGTTTCCCATGTTAGTGCCAAATTGAGCCTTCACTTCTTCAGCAATGGCCTTCTCCTTCGTTTTATCCTCTAAATATTTCTTAGGCTTCAATCCATCTGTGGGAAGCCCTATAATCTTAGTGATTAATTCCACATTGATCGAAACAGGTCTCTCCATCCACAAAAACCCTACATGTACGTGTGTCAACAATTTTCTTACGCATGCATTGACATCCTTTCCCCTACTAAAGTGAGGAATTTTCAATAAAGTCACAATGCCAGAGTTGTAAAGCCCAGTTATCCATTGTTTAGTCTCTAGTATCGGAATTCTTGTCGAAGTTGACCCTTTGTTTTCCATGTAAACATCCTACACAAGCTCTAGAAATTTAGTAACCTATGTCGGATCGTGGTCTACGTATTTCAACTTGGGAACAAACCCCAACATATCTTCTACAACTATGACTGAATCTAGAATGTGTGGTAATGACAGCAAAATATGTGTTCGTGTGCACGTTGTTGTTTTTTTTCGCCTTATTTTTCTCTTTGAGGGCCCTGCTGTCTCGATCTGTTCTTCCTCCTATGTTTCTGTATCTGTGTCGCGGTCATCCTCGACCTTCGGGGATTCCTCTTTTCTAGGGTTATTTTCTACGTTTGATTTATCTTATTCTGCATTCTCATTGTCTTCTTCATATTTTTCTCCCTTTTGCATGTGTTATTTTTGGTTGTCCTGCATTAGGGTTCGTTGTTTCACTAGGGTTTCAGCCTTCTTCCTGATTTACCTCCATTTTTTCTTCTTTTGAGTTCTGCTCCTCGACCTGTGTTGAACTGATTGATTCACTTTATGTCTTTGGAATGTCATCCACATCAGTCAGCATGATCATCTCCTCCATCGATTTATTGGCACTTCTAGTCCTTCACGTGAACTGGTTGGGTGCTCCGACTTTTGGCAGTGTCATTGTCTAAACTAGGAAAATAATTGTTGCAAATCGATTGTACTCTTGACAATATTCACACACAATCAACACATGTTTAATATTTCTCCCTTTTATAACCTCTGTCATAAATGCTCTGATGTGCCCTCTTTTTTTTTGTTCACCATTTTCTATCTTTCTGATCATTTTCTGTCCTGGCACGCAATGTTTTCTTTTTCTGTCTCGCAGTATCTTGAATTTTTTCACCCAAATTATTGTTTGTTTTGTAATGTGTCTCTCAATTGTCTATCTATCACTTATTCCTCTACCTAATTCTTTTTGTTTTTTTCTCATTTTTCTCCTTTTCTCTTCCTTTTCTAGTTTTTTCTTCCTTTTTCCTCTTTTTGACTCCTACTATATACAATATGTACAATTTTAAATTATTTGCTACAATTAATTAGGTTTGGTAGTGTGATTTTCCCTATACAGTTTCAGTCGACTCCCATTCACCATTCCTTGAATTTCATTACCTGCTAAGTCCTACAGTTGCACAACACCTCCATCTGTGACAAACTTTATCTCATATGGCCCTAGCCAATGCATCCTGAACTTCCCTGGGTACTGCAAGTATTTACTGTCATAGAGGAGAACCATCTCTCCTTCTTTGAATTTCTTCTTCTTAATATGTTTGTCATGCCAACCGTTGTTTTTTTCTTTCTGTACCTCTTGATGGAAACCAGCTACAATTATGTCTTCTTCTAATTCCATGAGATTGGCCAATATTTCCTGAGTTGTGCCTCATTTTTTCATATCTGCAATTGTTGTGATGTGCATACTAGGTATCAAATAGTCCATAGGTAACATTGTTTCCTTTCCATACACTAATCTAAAGGGTGTATACCCTGTAAGCTTCTTGCTTGTAGTTATATAATCCCATAGTACTGTTGGTGCCTTCAAATCCTAGTCATCCTTGTTTACATTACAAATCTTGGTTAAGGAATTCTCCAATAACTTGTTGAATGCTTCCATTGTTCCATTAGCTTGAGGATGATAAGGAGTGCTCTTATGATGAGGTATCTCGAATTCTTTAGTCATTGCTTGGATACTACTATTAATAAAATGTGTCCCATGATCACTCATCAAAACTCTAGGGAATCTAAATCTTGTGACTATTTGTTCAAATAAAAAGTGTGTTAGAGTCTTTGTGCTGCAATCCTTCATTGGTGTTGCTTCAACCCATCTGGTCAAATATTTTGTTGATGTAATAATATACATGGTTCTTGATCTTCTTGTTGGTGGATTAATTTGTCCCACAAAATCTACTTCCCATTTTTCAAACACCTTAAAATTTACGTGTGGTCTCAATGGAATCTCATCCCTCCTGGATGGCTTCCCAACTCTTTGACATACATCATAATTCTAATAGTACTCCTTTCCATCCTTGTGAACTATTGGCCACCATAATCCTATGTGCAATATATTCTATGCAATAGTTTTCCCTACATAGTTTCCTCCAGCAACTCCTTCATGTGCTTATGCTAAAATCATAGTCCTTTCATGCTCTATAACACATCTCCACAAAAAAAATTATGCACCAAGTTTTTACAAGTGACCTTCAATCAATTAGTAGTCTGAAGATCTAACCACCAAATTTTTCTTATGTGTAATGTTAAATTCCTTTGGTGCAAATCATGTACTCAAAAACTCAATAATGTTAGAAAAATATTCATCAACAATGTGTACTGAAAAAAATTGTGCATTCGGGAATTTGTCCTCCAAGTTACTTGGTTCCTCTCCATCATTTATCCTAGACAGACGATCTGGCCCTTCATTCAATCTTCCAGGCTTCACCACAACTTCAAATTCAAACTCCTAGAAAAATAGTATCCATCTGCATATTCTTCCCCCCAACATTGTCTTATTAACTAAATATCTAAGAGAAGAATGATCTATAAACATCTTGAAATGTTTCCCTAACAAATAATGTCTGAAATTCTGCAATGCATACACCATGGCCAATCCTTCCCTTTCTGTAGTATTGTAGTTATGTTTTGAATATGATAAATGCATGCTTGCAAATGCTATAGGGTGATCTATATCACCTTCTCATGGCTGTGTTAATATTTCTCCTAACGTTATTACAAATTCATACACATGAACATGAAATTCCTTTACCCAGTCAGGAAATACTAAAATTGGCATTGTCACCATCTTCTTCTTTAGAATATCCAAACTCTGTTGACATTCCTCATTCCACTGATACTCAATTTCCTTCTTCAAAAATTTCTCCATTGGCATAGTAATTTATGCATATCCCCTTATAAAATTCTTGCAATACCCTATATGACCAAGTGTACTATTCAACTGGTGCACTGACTTAAGTGGTGGTAAGTTCACTATGACGGTAATTTTAGAAGGATCAACCACCAGACCCTGTTTACACACCACATGCCCTAACAGAATACCAAAAGGTGTGTTGAAAATGCATTTCTTAATATTCATTGAAATATGACACTGTCTACATCGGTCTAACATCAATCTTAATACTTCCACATGATCCTTAAATAAACTAAACACTATCCAATCATCCAAATAAACTTCTAAAAACTTATGAATGAATTCCTTAAAGGTAGCTACTACTACCCTTGAAACAATTGCAGGTGCATTCTTCAACCCAAATGGCATCACTATATACTGATATGATCCCCACTCTATTGCAAATGTAGTCTTATTTCTATCTTCTAGTGTTATCCTAATCTGATGATATCCTGAAAACCCATATGTAAAGGAATGGGCTTCTTGACCTCCTACATTCTCCAAAATTTCATTTGTAAATGCGATAGGAAAAGGATCATGCAAGAACACATCATTCAGTTTTCTCAGATCTACATAGATTGTTATTCCCCCTTCCTCCTTTTTCTATACTATCATAGGGTTGATCCATTCTGATTCTTCCATGGGTTCTATGACACAAACCTCTAACATCTTCTCAATTTATACCTTCACCTTCTACTTGTACACTAGATTCAACCTATAAGGTATCTCTCTTATAGATATCGCTTTTGGATTCAAAGGGATGTTCATCTCTCCCAGTTCTCTTTCTACTCCTTTCATCTCTAAGAACATCGCTGGAAATAGGTCAATCTACTCGCACAGTAACTCTATTATTCTTTCTATTGTTTGGTTATCCCAATAATCCCCAATCCTTGCAATCTTTGGGTTTTCTTCTATCCCAATGTTTACCTTCTTGGTCTTTAGTGGTTCAGCATAATCTTCGAAATCTAGCTTGGGACCTTCTACCTCTCTCTCCCCTTCAACTTTTGTAATCTTGATGTTGCATGGGTTTTCTTCTTCTAGATCTTCTTCTTTTGCAACATGATAACAATGTAGCAATTGTCTTACTATCTGTTTCTTCTAGTTCTGATAAGCTATCACGATATCCACTTCTGGTTCTTCAAATATATTGTCTCTTACTACCTTCAGTGCTTTATCTATTTCTGGATTCTTGTTCTAGAATGCAAATGTAATGACAAATTCCTGCTACATTTCTTCCCAATTTGTAGTTTCCCTGCATTGTTCTAATTCTGTGTACCAATTCCTTGGAACACCTTCTAATGTGTGATTAAAATGATGTGGTCATTATTCTGGTGGTACCAATCTCCATTGAATCATACATATTTCTACATGTTCTTTAGGTTGTCCCATTCAATCATATTTCTCCACATATATGTCTTCTTGTTCTGTGCCAAATCTAATGCACAATAACCTCTTGCATTGGTACCAGTTGTTGATCTTCTCTTTATGTGTACCCCACCAACGAGAAGGTGTATCATTCAAAGCAATGTCTAATACTGATAATCTTTGATTTTCTACTACTTCTAATTCAAACTTGATTAAAAATTATTCTAAGTCATTATGTCCATAAAAAGTACTAGGATCTCTTACCTCTGTACCAACCCATCTTAGCGTGTGCGTCATTCTGGAACACCTTCTGGTAGATAACTCATGTAATCATTGTTTCCAGTTCTCTAGTCATGTTTCATAGCATGAAGCACAAGAACTAATGATCCTCCAACTCAGCATTCCGTCTACAGTTGGGTTGATGTAATCTTATTCGCACGTGGTAGTTCTATACAATTGATTTATGTCTTTTGTAATAAAATATTGTCTTTTGCTCATCCCACTGATTGCTCCTCCAAATAGGTTAAACACATACCCACTTGTATATCTCCTGCGATCCATATCTCCAGCCCAGTTTGCATCAACAAAGCCACGTATGTATACCACTCTGTCCAATCCTGGTCTTCCTTGGTAGAAAAATCCATAATTGGTAGTGCCATGCAAATACTTGAAGACCCTCTTTATTGTTGTCCAATGCTCCTTCCCTGTTTTTGACATATACCTTCTCAAAACTCCCACTGCATGTGCAATGTTCGATCTATTACAAACCATTGCATACATCAAATTGCTAACTACACCGGCATACAGAACATGGGACATGTCCTCTTCTTCTTCCTGTGTCTTGGGACACTGATCTGCAGATAACTTTACACCTATAGGAATAGGAACCTTGACCAGTTTACTTCCATGCATATTAAACCTCTGCAATATCGTCTCAACATATTTTCTCTGATTCAACCAAAGTTTCATGGTTGCACAATCTCTTTTAATCTCCATTCCCATAATGAAGTTAGCAACACCGATATCCTTCATGTCAAAATCGAAGGATAGTTGTGATTTCACCTCCTTGATAACATCCATGTTATTTCCTACCAACAACATGTAATCAACATACAACACTACATAAATGAAGTGATCACCAACTTGCTTGGAATATACACAGTGATCAGCCCTGCTTCTCACAAATCCCAATCCAAGGATGTATGTGTCAAAATTTTGGTACCACATCCTAGGTGATTGATTCAGACCATATAGTGACTTCTTTAGCTTACAAACCAGCTCTTTCTTTCCCTTTACTACAAATCCTTCTAGTTGTTTCATGTAGATTTCTTCTTCCAGATCCCCATGTAGGAATGTTGTCTTCACATCCATCTGTTCCACTTCAATATTAAAAGTAGCAGCAATAGATAAAATAAATCTAATAGAAGTTAACTTAGCAACAGGAGAAAAAATCTCACCAAAGTCAATTCCCTCTACCTGGGAATAACCTTTTGCTACTAACTAAGCTTTGTATTTCTCCACTTTTCCTTCTGCATTAAACTTCTTCTTAAACAACTATTTTCTACCAACAGATTTTCTTCCAGCTGGAAACTCAACTATATCCCATGCCTCATTCTTATCCAAGGTATCCATTTCTTCAACCATGGCCTTCTTCCAGAGTTTACTATCCTCTGAATTCATTGTTTCCCTGACATTTTTGTGATCATCATCGGTAATAGATAAAGCAAAATTGGAACGGAAATTAGGTGGACTATACCTTTCTGGTTGCCTTCTTTCTCTCACTGATCTCCTCAATACTGGGGTATGAGGTTCTTCTTCTTCTTCTACTTCATTTTCTTCAGATGATTCATATTTTGCATCATCCAAATCTAGCTCTATTTTCTCAGGTTCATCTGTCCTTGGTAGGAGTTCCTGTTTGGACACTTCTTTTACCTCTCTAAAAAAAACATCCTGAATGTAAACAATCTTCTTAGTTTCTGGGTTCCAAATCTTATAACCTTTCACACCATATTTATAACCAATAAAGATACACTTTTCAGATTTTTTATCTAGCTTACTCTTATTTTCCTTTGGAACATGTACATAAGAATCACAACCAAACACTCTAAGATGTTGAAGAGAGTTTTTATTTTCAGTCCATACCTCGTGTGGAGTTTTGTCATCCAACGCTGATGAAGGTGATCGATTGACCAGGTAACATGTTGTACCCACTGCCTCTGCCCAAAATTCTTATCCTAACTCGACACCGCTGAGCATGCTCCTTGATTTTTCCATCAGTGTCTTGTTCATCCTTTCTGCAACTCCATTCTGCTGAGAAGTGTATGGAGTAGTCTTCTTCCTTTCTATACCACACTTCTTATAGAATTCTTCAAATTCATTTCCACAGAATTCTCCACCATTATCTGTTCTCAATACCTTTATTTTCTTCTCTATCTGATTTTCTACCAGAGCCTTAAATTGTTTATATTTATGAAATACCTCAGATTTCTTTCTAAGAAAATAAATCCATGTGTTCCTTGAGAAATCATCTATGAATGAAACATAATACACAGACTTACCTAGTGATGGAACAGGCACAGGTCCAAACACATCAATGTGTATCAACTCTAAGATCCCCTTTGCTCTTGTAGCACCAGATGAGAATCTTACTCGATTTTGTTTACCATATATGCAATGTTCACAGAAATCAAAATCCAGAGTGCAATTAGACATACCTTCAACCATGCCTTTACCATGTAGTGTTCGAAGGCCCTTTTCTTCAATATGCCTCAGTATTTGATGCCATAGCATGGTCTTCTTTTTTGGGATAGTATTGGTCTTGTCTCCTTCATCTCTCTGCTCAAGGACAACAGAACTATTACACCCATTAGTATAAGTGCTTCCCAACAACTTGTACAGAGTTCCACACTGAACTCCCCTCATCAACACCATTTCTCCTCGTACCATCTTGCAAGTGTTCTTTCCAAATACAGTATTAAATCCTTCATCATCCAAATTGCTTACAGATATTAGGCTCCTGGCTAGTTTTGGAATGTGCAGAACCCCAGGGAGAGTTCTAATCCTTTTGTATTTTAGCAACAACTTAACCCTTCCACGTCCCAAGATTTTGGTTGTTGATTCATCTCCTAGGAATACATCACCACCATCGTATTTTTCATATTCAGAGAACCACTCCCTGTGAGGAGTCATATGGTATGACATACCTGAGTCGATCAACCATACATCATGGTCTTCATGTGTACTTGTATATGCCAGGTAAACGTCACCTCCTTCTTCAGTGGAGGTTTTTGCCTCTGTGGAAGAGGTACTATCAGATACCTTTGGTTTATCAAACTTCTTAGACTAGAAATATTTCTTATAATGCCATGTTTTACCACATTTCTAGCATTTCCTCAAATATTTTCCTAGAGACTTAGATCTACCTGTAGATTTAGGTCTCCCCCCCCCCCTGAAAACTTACCAGGATTATTGTCCTGGGTATTCCCTCTTACAAATAAATCATTTGTGCTATGAACATCCATGCTTTTCTGCCTCATCTCTTCAGATAAAAAGGATGCAACTACATCCTCATATTTCAATTTAGATTGATTGGTACTACCAATTGCTACAACCAGATTATCCCAAGAGTCAGGAAAAGAACATAGCAAAGTAATACACGTATCTTCTTCTGCAATCATAATATTAACAGATACAAGTTGACTTACCTGAGTATTAAAGGCATTTAGATGTTCTATCACAGAATCTCCATCTTCCATCCTAAGATGATACAGCTTCTTTCGAAGAAACAACTTGTTTACCAGGGACTTTGATTGATACAAATTCCCTAAATTATCCCATAGTTCCTTGGCTGTAGTTTCTCCAGAGACATTCAACAACACTGAATCTTCTAGGCAGAGTCGAATAGTACTCCTTTCTCTTTTGTCCAACTTCTCCCAATCTTCCTTCGACATACCAGTAGGTGGTGTACTAGTAGTTTGTGTACTAGTAGGTTGTGTACCAGTCGACTGTGTGCCAGTAGGTTGCATACTAGTAGGTTGTGTACTAGAATCCACAGCGATCCATTGTTCTTTGTCTACAAGAAGGTCCTCCATCTTGAGCTTCCATAGCTCAAATTTTTTACCATTGAACTTCTCTATCTCGATTCTAGATCAGCTCACCATTCCTCTTTCTATACTCAAATATCCACTACAAAAGATCCCACTAAACCTAGGTTTATCACAGACCCAAGATAAACTTGATCTATCAAGACCGAGCCAAACCCTCAACAACAAAGGCGTCCCTATGAAGCCAAAAATGAGCTCTATTAACACATGTAAGTTTTAAACCTGTGAAGTAAAGCAATGCATATAGATTCTTAAGAAAAACAGAAATTAATCAATGGCTCATTCACATAGTACACAGAGATTTATACCGGAAACCCTCAACCGAGGAAAACCTTTCTTATTTCATTATATTGAATTTCACCATTCACCATACAATATATACAATGTTTTTAGGTATTCCATAGATACCAAAACCCTAATCCCTTAATCCGGGATTAATTTAGAAAACCACTAAAAATAGAAAAAATGCCCAAAAACAAATTTTGGGGCGCTGCCCCAGGCTACCGCCCATTGCCGAATGTTGCACGTAGTCAGGGGGGGCATACCTGGCCCCCCCTGAGACCCCCCTAGGAAGCTCTTGGTGCACACAACACAAAGAGAACTACTAGAGGGATCGTCAGACGCAGATGTCGAACCTGACACGCCCCCACACACACACATGCAAAGAATATAACATATACCCAACAATAACCTCTTGCATTGGTACCAGTTGTTGAACTTCTCTTTGTGTGTACCCCACCAATGGGAAGGTGTATCATTCAAAGAAATGTCTAATACCGGTAATCTTTGATTTTCTACTACTTCTAATTCAAACTTGATTAAAAATTATTCTAAGTCATTATGTCCATAAAAAGTAGTAGGATCTCTTACCTCTGTACCAACCCATCTTAGCGTGTGCCTCATTCTGGCACATCTTCTGGTAGATAACTCATGTAATCATTGTTGCAAGTTATCTAGTCATGTTTCATAGCATGAAGCACAAGAACTAATGCTCCTCCAACTCAGCATTCCATCTGCAGTTGGGTTGATGTAATCTTCTTCGTGCGTGGTAGTTCTATACAATTGATTTATGTATTCTGTAATAAAATTTTATGTCGTAGGTTCAAAATACCTTCCTCCTTCTGAGGGATCTAGTTGCGCAATCACTTTTTATTCTCTAAATTCAAAGATCATATTTCTAGTCTTCATATATATAATGTCCTAGTTATCAAAATCCCATTCTAGCCCCAACAATTTGGATATGGTGAAGTGTTATCTACTATGTCAATCACTTCAAAGTCTGCCATGGTGCACACACCATCTAGATATACTGGTATCCCCTTCAATATACCAATTGGAACCACTCTATGTTGATTTGTTAACTTCAACTGAATAGGTTATAATCCCAATGTAGGTTCTCCCATAGCTTCCCATGTTTTATTAGGAAAAACATTTACTTTAGACCCTAAGTCTAGTATAATTTCCCTCATATTGAAATCTCCAATGTTTGCATTCAACCTGAATTCTATAGTCGTTCTTCTCTTCTTACGAACTTGATTGACTCTCTTGGGTTCTAACTTCATTTCTTCTCCAAAATCGCACTTCTCTAATACTCTTTGTAATACTTGTAAAGAATTTTTATCATTCAAAAACTTCACACAAGACCCCAAAAAAATTCTCAGATTACTTGTTCTGATGGTTGTTCTTTATTGGTCTGATCAAATAATGGAGACATTTCATACACTGTTACATCATCTATTGGCTTCATTGATGAATTTGATGCAATGTTCTCCTTAAAAATCTCTTGTATATCCTCCTTAAAGGTCTCCTTCTCTTTATGTGCATCAAACTTCTGTTCAAGTGTTGTGTTTCTCCTCACCCACTGGTACCTATCTTGATCCTTCTTTGTTGCATCTGCTCCTGTCTTGGATCCACCTCTAGTAAATATGATGATCTTCTTCCCATCCTATTCTATGTTTGCCACAGTAATCCATTGGATGTTCTGATTGTTTTGGTTCATTTTGTCTTGTATCGTTACCAGAAGTGTTGGACAGACTTTTGTCTCATGGTGTATTGCGCAACAATACATACATGTCGCAGGTAGTTGTGGAAATCTCTTGGATAGTGTTCAAGTTTCTGACAGTTGTGACAAACTATTGGTCCTCTACCTCCTCCAAATCCTCTTCCTCCATGACCTCCTCCTCTGAAGCCTCCTATGTTTCCATGATTGTCTTTTCATGGTGTATTATATTGTGGTTCATGATTTTCCTGTGGCTACGCATTATTGTATTGTGGTGGTGTTGCACACTATTGTGCATTGTTATACTGCGGTGGCGCTCCAAACTTTTGGGCGTTATTATACTGCGGTGGTGCTGCAAATTGCTTCGCATTGTTATACTGAAGATTTTGCGGAGGTTGTGTTGTCATTAATTAATCCTACACCCTATAAGTATCTGATGTCCTCTCCTTAATTATCTCCAAGGTTCTGCAATCCTTGTCTTCATGTTCAACTGATTTACAAAAATTACAGAATGTAGTCTTTGGTATTTTTTGATACTTCTGCATCATGGGAAAATGATAAGGATCAATCCCATGTGTTCTACATATATCACACCATGGTCCTCCTGGGGGTAAATGATTCACCATTCCTTTCCCTAAGTATTGCGCAAGGGTTGGGCACTCACTCTTATGATGACCTTATGTTCTGCAAAATGTGCACCAAACATTCTCCCTCTTTTTCTTTCACTTATTCTGATTCAACTGAAACATCAGGTTCTTTAGGTCTTCTCTCAACTCTTCCATAGTTGGATTTGTATGATTATATTGATTTTCCTCTAACTGCAAAGCTGCTTGCAATGCCTCGGCCTGGATTTGGAGCTTTTGTTGCCTCAAAGGATACTTCAAATGTTCCAATAAGGAGTTAAAAATAAATGTATATGTTGCATATCAATAATAGGGTACTTCAACTTACCTTTTAGCCTCTTGAACTTCTGATCAACCTCACAGACTGACTCACTTGGATTTTGTTTGATCTCTATCATCTCGTTCATGAATTGATCCTCTCAACTTGGTTTCTGAAATTCATTGATCAATTGATTCTTCACATCTACGATAGTTGTAGGTGCTCACGTTGGATTATTTACTGTGAGACGCATAAACCAGTCTAATGCGCGGTCTCTGAATGTTATTTCCAACTGTGCAACCTTTGTATATTCATTTATAATCTGCTTGGCTACCCAAATCTTCTCACAAATAAACAAATTCTTTTGTGGGTCATCTGACCCTTCTCCTTAGAACTCTGGTAACCAAATAGTTGGATCTTATCCTTCCATTGTGAATTTTTTTGTACTACCACCTCCACAAGGTGTAGATACTTGATTGCTACTTGTTGAACTTATACTTTGCTTGAATTTCCACTGGACCCATGTCCTGCTAAAATCCTTTTACCACTAATCACTTGTTGTTTGAATGTTTCTTCTTCTTTATATGTCTTAGTCACACATGGGGTTGTGAGTTCCACACTAATTCGAATTTGGAATAGAGAGCCTTATTCTGCGTCGAACCCCTGACCTCATGTTTTCCTCTCATATGTGGCACGCATGATTTCCTCAATCAGCACTATCGCACAGAGATTCTCTACCTCTTCTTCATCATTGTCCAAGCCCTCTCGCTCGACTACTGCTCTCTTTTTCCTATTGATCTTATACTGATAGGGTTGTTCGTTGTGTTTCACTCCTACTCTTTCCATTATCTTCTTGTTATGTTCCTAACCCATCATAATAGGGTCCATTGCTTCCTTCTTCTGGCCTATGTCTAGATCCCTCTCCATATCTCATATCTTCCATAGTGCTTCCTCCAACTTCCCCATGCGTGGAGAGTGATTTAGTTGTCTAACTCCATTGTCATCATACCTTTATGATGCAAAAAGATCTTTATCAATGTGTAAAGTGATCGAATGTAGCTTCCTCTTGGTCCTTTCAGAAACTCAGGCACTGCAGCAGTGTAAGACTTCACAGTATCGACTGAAAACTCAGTAATAAACCCTACAGTAATACTGTCTAACCAAAAATCCACTGCATGCGTGAATTTATTATTGACCATTTTCAACCATGCAATGTTCTCAGTAGTCCACTCTATTGGCCTTATCCAATTAGTTGGATGAGTATCCTTCAACCTCAATAACCACTCATGTAATAATTTTGTAAAATAACATAAATATGCCTCATCCAAATCAGTAAACACATACCTCTGGAGATACTAGCGCGGTGTATACCTAGAGCTTCTATTATCTTTTTGTGCAAACTTGAGTTGCTTTGTCTCCAACCATATTTCAATCTCTTTCTTTGTAGTATTCCATGGCCTAAAAATCCCCTTCTACCACTACATTCTCTTCATAAAATACCCTCCAATATGATATGTTGAGTTCCAACCGGCAACAGAACCATTTGTTGGATGTATGGGCTGACCTGGGTTCTACCTTAGTTCTCCAATAAAACCCTAGAAACCATCGGCACCTCTCATAAACCATAATGAAACACTACGCACAGAGTGCACAACGCAGTCTCACCCGAGATGGATTATGGGTGATTTCATGAATTAAGTGTCTGCAATCATGGAAAGGATGGAAATCGTGGGAATTTTAGGCACATTTATACTTCTTCTTCTACTCCAATACATCATCATTCAAGTCCACAATCCATTCATCCTTTAATATTCATTCTGCATAATATAACATGTATAATCTAGTGTGTGTTGTAAATTAACTCTAACAGATGCATGTATTCATTCAACATAAAATCATATCAAAGCAACAGATAAGAGAACCATACATAGAGACATCATATTTTACCATGGTTCACCCTCCCTAGGCTACATCCACAATTTTTTTATGCTTATTTATTATTCTTCATAAAAAGTTCTATGTTGCATGCATTTCATCAAAATTTCATCATACTCTATGAGGTTGACCAGTGTCACACCAAGCTCCACAACTTTCGACCTGACCCTCAATTACACTCCACCCAAATCATCATCACTAGATATCCTTAGATCATACAACAAAAAATGATTACTTCAAAACTCAGAAATGTTCTCAAAAATTTACTCTAAGCATGTTCGAAAGATATATCCCCTCTTGTCTACCTCATACATCATATTTATACTACAGAATGTGGGTAAAAACCTATTACATTGACTACCAAAACCCTAACCCTAGTGGATTAGGCTTGTCCACATAGTAACTTCCTTCGTACAGTCGGTCTTCATTACTTACTTTGAATCTGCGCTTTTTCTCCTTAATTATCAGTGCGCTTCTTTCCTTGCCTTCTGTCACATTTATTTTCCTTATTTTCTGGTGCGCACTGCTTCCTTTGGTCCATTCCTTAATTGTCTGCATAATTTTCTATAGTGTACCCCAAAATAGCCTGCTCCAACAACATTCCACCCCTACAACATGGCTAATTATTTGAAATGAAAGATCCTTTGAATCCTTAGAATTATAGTTGTGTGCCTCAATATCTTATGAGGAGGGCCATGTGCCTTACCCTTTTTATTTTATTCACGGTACCTTACATGCCCAAATTCTGGACATATCTCTTTCTCCACATGTTCATTTATGTATAGAATACAATCATTCAGAAATGCATCGTATGATATGTACTCAACAACCAACGTTTTCAGCATTTTATTTGCCTCTATGCAGTTATCAGGCAAGGAATTGTCTCTCATAAGTAACTTATCTTTGAGTAAACTTCAATTAATGGCCAATAGAAATGTACACTATCATTAAGCATGCATAAAATCAACCATTTTCTTCCTTCAGTATGTGACAAGATTCCTTAAGAAATTAGGGGACTTAGTGGTTAGTTACCTCAAAAATGTCGAGAAACATGTTTCTAACATACCATGCATTATTTTCAAGTTGTAAAGTAAAATTATTGTCCTTGTTTGGGTAGACCTTGAC
>ML780672.1:478055-491159 GCA_009831015.1 Picea engelmannii
GGAAGCAGATTTTAGGCTTTTGAAGAAGGTATCGACGATATTAGCGTCATCCCCTAGTTCATTTTGTTGGAATGCATGTAACAACATTCTCTTCATGGCTTGGGTATCTCATAATAAATCATCCATAGCAACATCTGTATCATTTCCTTTGTCCCCAACATGTGAAGAACTAGTATTACTATAGAGGTTTTGAATTAGTGACTCGGGGTGTAGTGGGAATTGAATAGGTGGTTGATTCAACCATGCTCTGTATTCTTCATCTATGAGTTGTTCTTGTTTAATAAAAAGCTCATGACTTGACATCGTAGTGGGGTGCAATGGTAGATGGTAGACAGGTCACTCATCGTCAAAATCCTGGTTGTAAAAATATTGAACATTACATCGATAATATTAGTAACACAATGCATTTAGTATGTTCAAACATTATACCAAAAATTTATTAGAAGCATGTAATTTTTTTCCCAATAATAAACATGAAACCAACCACTTTATAAAACAAATGTCGAATTAAGCAACACGTTAACATTAGTTCCATTGAAAACCCAAAAATACAATTACTCAATCATCATTTTCTTACACCCCAAGGGGTGTATGCATAAAAGAGATCCAATTCACAGTGTAATATCGTTGACCCAAACTAGTTGTTGGAAGATGGCATGTTATAATTGGTATGGTAAAGCAGTTGTAAATTTTCATCAAACATCTACTTGCAGTATCTTTCTCCTAATAAGAGCTTGTGAAATTTCAGGACTATTAGTGTTGATATTATAGCAGTTGCGGGAGGTATTAACCTCCACGTGTAACCTTGACACGACTAGAATATTCTGGGAAGCAAGAGAAACCCTAAAGCTTTGAACAATAAGACTAAAATACAAGTCGGCTAAAGATATTAATTTAATATTGATTTTTATCCCCCAGGAAGAGAAGTCATCCCAAACAACTATGAAGAAATAGTATAAATACAGAGCGTTAGAGCTCATTTAGTACACATTCACTCGCAACTGCAGAAATTTAGTTGTGCGCAAGTCTGGAGAGTAGCTGCAACTACAGCTACTGCAACTTGTATTTTTGTTTTTAGGCTTGGACTTTCTCTTGTTTATGGTTTGGAATTTCTTCTTGGTATGCTAACTCTAGAGATTAATACGCTACCTTGATTGGCTATTAGGCCTAGGGTTTTGCTTCCAAAATTATTCTTTTTCAAGGTTAAGGTGCTCGGGGGTGGCTTCGGCCTATGGTTGGGTGACAATATTGTTATATTGTCTATGGTTAAACGATCACACCTATTTTTCTAACAATTAGAATATCATGTGCATCTGAACTCGATCTCAAATCATGATCCTACAAAATTCGATGAACAATTGTGTAATTGTACCTACATACATAACATAAATTCAATGAGATAAGTAAAGTATAAATAAAATATATACTTACTGCAATCGTCTAAGGAGAAACTGAAGGACTTGCAATGATATGGAATGAGTTGGAATCCATAGAATTGGCCATTTCATATGATAATTTTTTTTTCCTACATTTAATCCAAAACCGTCATCTTGGGAAGCATAGAACAATATAAATTCAAACACAATTTTGAATAACTTTTATAAGTTAATAGTTCACTTATTTACATAAGAGCACCTTGGTGTGTGGTTATAAAACAAATTCATCGATACTCTAGGTTGTGAGAAGCATCGAAGACTAACCTTCGTTACTACCTTTGTAAAGAAAAACCTCCATAAAATTTAAACGTCGATGTTTGCATTTTCATTTTGCAAATTAAATTGTGTAGCGGTGTGTTAGTAATTAAAAACCACAATGGTGCGATACGAACTATATAATCCATCGATTAAATCAAGTTAAAAAAAATAGCATGTGCATGTTGATGATTAAAATTGTCAACGAAGTTTTGCCCGCAAAGTGTTGCTAAAGCCTATTATTATAAAAGCTAAATAATACTAGTAGGTGGGGGCACATTGAACTATTGAAGATCATATCTGTTCATTTTTTATGTTGTGATGATGTGCGACAGGGCTTACATGGTTGACGAGATATTTTGTTATTGGCTATGGTTTGAGCTTATGAAATGTCGGTTCCTTATCTTACTACAGCCTATGCTATTTGTTGATATCATTGCTATATGTTCTCACTGCACCTGCACAACAACATGTTAGTGAAAATACATAAAAGGAAGTTTGGAGAAAAGAAAAAATACTATAACAAATGCAAAGGAAAAGGGATCCAATTATGCAATTTTACTATACCACATGCAAACAATTGGAAGGAAATAAAAAACAATTGAAAGGGGGAAGAAATTAAAGCTATCATATATACTATACTACATGCATGAAAGACTTGGCGATTATGGTTAAATCCTCGATAGCAATTTAATGGCCATGCGATTTAATTGAGTTATGTGGTCGATATACATATGGTATATTTGGATGGATGGAATGTTGGTGGCACATTTGACAAGGTAATGGACGTTAATGGTTATGTGATTTTGTTTGATTTATGTACTGTGAAATAGGATATATGATGTGGATGGCGCATTTGGCAAGTAATAGATGCAGATTCCAATGTAGAGTTAAATTAATGGTGTTAATTAAGGGCTTGTTGGCATGTACTAATGAATTAATGCATTATGGATGGAGGTGATATGCATTTACTGCATGACACCTTTACTCCTATCGTTAGCCACCACCCTAGTCGAGCTATTGTTCGACCTTGTTGTTGTGGTTATGCTTCGACTTCTTAACAGAGAGGAACCGCTCGTCCAGCTCTTGTTTTAAGGAATTTGATTACAGGTATATCATTTTTTGGCCATTCATGACTCTGCTCTGGTTATGAAATGATTAATAGATTGGGTGTATGGGATTTTGTTTTCCTTAAGTGTTGCAACTGTGTGAAATTGTGTTCTTGGAATGAAGCATTGATGGTTCTTTCTGCAATAATATTGAATCCATAGAAGTTGTTGGTCATCCTGGGTGTTATCAACCATAGGGGCTCTCTGTGATCTTAGCTGGTTTAGTTAGAGATTTTTGTTGGTCTTGTTTGGATGGCTTCCCTCACGCGTTCGCATCAATATGTCAAGCCTATTTCATGGTTTTAATGGTTAGAGGCATTTTGCATCACTGTGTTTTGTTCACTTGGGCATTGGTTGATTTCACCACTAAGGGCCGCAAAATGAGTTCCCTATCCTTACTCAGCCCTATCTTGCCCTCAGTGTTGTGGTTGTTTGATCGAAGAGAACGAGGGTTATACCCTGCGTGCATTAAATAACATCGCAAGGCTGAATGAGAGCCTCACCTTCTGTTATGGCCCCCTTCCATGGATTTGTTACCGTCCACAAATGAGTCGTGGTTCTTCCTTTGCGTGCACCGTTGGCCTCAGAGTTTTCACCATTACGAGGAATTGGCTCTGCTCTCCCTATGTTGGCTACAGAGAAAACCCTTAGCCTCTAGTCTAAATATTTATGGAGAAGATTGTTGGGCCTGTCAAGTTTACTATGGGTTATTGTGGTTTGGATGTATTGTTGATTAATTCGAATATAGACTCACCCAATTGGTCATATGAAATTCATGTTGGTTTGGCAATTAGTTATTGCATCTCAATAATAATGACAAACCCTGCATTGTTATTGGCACAACTCAAATTACACAGTCGCTCTCCTTATGATTAATAACTCAATATTGCTCAATGGAGAGGGTTGTTGCCTCGATTCGAATTGATACGTGGGTATGCGTCATTTCCACAGCTTGTTAGGTCGATTGATTATTATAGTAGTGGTGAATTGGTTGGTTGACACACAGTCACTGGTATTTACATGCTAAGGATTAGTTGGATGTATAGTTGGCATTGGTTATAATCATTCGATGTTGCTCACGCATACTGTGTTGTGTGTGGTGTTTCTACACAACGAAATAGTGGTTATTGTAATTGTCATTTTCTTTTTGGGGCCAATGGTTATTGCAGCCAGGATGATTGTATGAACCACATCCACTGCATGCTTTTGATTTCCTAATTGTATAAGCCAAGTTTCACACAGGATAGTTGATTACAGTTTGACTAAATCGAAGCCATATTGTATTGGATCGATGGGTCAGAACAATGCGTTGAGTTATTGTCGTGACTATGTGTTTGTTTTGTTAAGTGGAAATGTTGCATCGTGGTGTTTTGTTGGTTGTGCACTATGTCTACCATGGATGGCTTGGGTTTCACACTCAGGGATACCCACAGGGTTTTAAGTATGTTTTGTTGCAGCCCGAACATTTGTTCAGGTAGGCTTGGTGTTGATACCTCGTCATGTTGGATGGGTGGCCTAGTTTTTTAGAGTCACATTAAATTATTCTTCCACAATGATGGAGTTACACATGCATGATTGAATTATTTGGTGCATAGCTTGTGTTGGAATGGTGGTTGTTGTCTGTTTAATTGTCAATTCGGGTTTTGGAAATTTGATCTTGATTATTTGGTTATTTCCTATATATGTTAACGGATATCATTGCATTTAAAATGATAGACCCTATTTCAGTGATACTATGACTTCATTGTAAATTTTGGAAACATGAATTTGGGTATATTTGATTGATTGAAGTAATGTATGGGCAGTGGTTCATTTTGATGGTTAACAGAGTGGAATGGTTACTGTTTGGAAATTGTTATAAGATGCAAAGAAAGGAATAAAATACTCCTTACAGATTGTGTGAAATGCATATTGTCTTGTGATGGCACTGTATTGGATATTTGATTATGAATAGTGAACTAATTAAATACACAGTAATTGTTATTTGGTCTCAATAATTGTTGGTTGGTGCATCTCTTTTCGCAGAATGTTTTATGGATCACTTAATTAATTTCATGAACAGTAATCATTCTTCTTCCCTTCCATTATTTCATTTTCTGCTAATTACAAATCCCATCACCTTCCCATATTCATTTTTTCACTCCCTGTTCTGAGGTTGATTACAGTCAAGAGAAATTTGGTGTGAAAACAGTTGAAAGTGGCAGTGTCTTGTGTGGATTACAGTGATGTTTTATTGGTTTTCTTTGCAGTTGATTGTTGTTGCCATTGAGCAGTAACAATGTTATTTTCCCCCTCATTTCATCATGTTTTGCTCAATACAAACCCCTCGCATATACCAGAACCCTTTTCACCCCCTGCTCATTGATTAATAGTAAAACAATTTGTATGGATTGGATTGCATGAGTCTGATAAATTGTTGAGCCAAATCTATTTCATATTTTTAAGAGTTGTCATGTATGGTTATTTAAAAGACTATTTTCTAATCAATCACGCATGCAGGATGGTTTTTTTCAGTCAAGGTAGCCATGGTCGAGGAAACAGAGGTAGAGGTAATTGCAACTGAGCCCCAAGAAGGCCCAGGTTCTCCATACATTTTGATGTTGATTCAAAAGAGCTTGGCCAATTGTTTAAGGACGGATTTCTCAATTGGATTGGGCAAGGAGTATTCCAACCTAGGCCTGAAAGGCATCCTTTCCAAAACCTGCAAGCCCCCAGTATCCTCGTACCTCCTCATGTATCATTGCAACCTAAGGTTTCTGAAAATGATGGATGACAGGAGATTGTCCACCCGGCAGTCTCCCAACATCGTGGCTGGCCCAACTTGTCCTTGCCTTCTCCTCCGCCAATTAACCCTATTGTCCATGTTTCCCTTGACCACTCACCAGTGAAATCCTCCCATGCTAGCAAGAGATTGAAAACTAAGGCCCACCATGCCCTTGATAAAGGAAAAGCCATTGTTTCCCCTTCCTCACCCAACATTGGCTCTGACAAATCAGTGTCTTCCCCGATGCATTTGAGGTACAATTGTTCCCACATGATCAGTGAGATTAGGCCTAAATGATTTGCACGGCCAAAGGAAAATTCAGTAAAATCAAGAGGGGATAGCAGCAAACAAGGAGGAGTTGCATTGCAGACTAGGAAATATGGCTTTTGAGTTTTTATTTATTTTTCATTGTTGATGACTGTTGACTTCAAGAAATTTTGGACAACATGTTTTTTTGGATATATGAGTAATATTTTTGGAAATGATTTCAAATTTCATGAGATAAATTTTCAAAAAGTGAATATGTTGATGGGAGACACAAGGAGGTGTGGTTTACTTAACTAATGGTTATGTTATTATTGTTATTTGTTATGAACTAAAGGGAGTCACAAGGGGTCCCACCTACTAGTTATTATTTATTTACAACCATTACTATAATTATCACTCTTTCCCCTAACTAAAGATAGTTGAGTCTTTTAATTAACTTAACTAATGAATTGGTTCAACTACTTCAACCAATTATATTTTGTTTAAAAGCAAAAGGAAAGGGAGGAACAAGAGGAGGATAGAAGCAAAAGCATGCTAAGGTTTTCTCTTTGAGTTTATGTTGAGATAATTTAGTTTTCATTCATTCATTATTCATCACAAGCCTAATTCTCTTTTATGATAGCAGGGTCTTATTGTAGACATCAATATTCAGGGCTGAATCACATCATTCAGACACTTGTTTTTCAGAGGTGTTGATCTATCTTTGATAGTCTGTGTAGACTTGTCTTTTTTTGAATTAATTTTCATGACTGGAAAAGGCTATTTTGTAGAGTCGAGTGGGTAGAAATCTGTAGCAAGCTAATCCATCATTTAGAGTTTAGTTTTGGTTTTCTGTCAGAGGTCCTTTTATATGTTCCATCGGTGACGTCTAAGTTTGACTTTGGTCCAAAGTTTCTGCCTGAGATTTTGTAAAGAAAATGACTCTTTGGTGAATTTGAATGAAATAAAGGATTGCTTTATGTCTAATCTGTCTTGATTATCATCTTGGTGACTTTTCTTCTATCTTTACATTTATTTCAGCAACTAATATGTTCAGAAAATTACGTAAAAAGTGAATTTCCAGCAAGCTTTTTATTGATAAAAGACTAGACTAAGAACTTGTAATTAATACTTGTGAGTTAGGATGTTATTTTTGTTGGCTATAAACATAGGGTGATGTTCCTGTCTATTTTTCTTTAGCCAAGAAGAATCTGAAAATGCTTGAGTAAGATCATTTCATATCTTTTCCTCAACATTTATTTGGCGACCATACTGGGGACATCTTCGATATCTCTCCGGTTAATTTTTTTCTATATACTCGATTTTCATCGATACATCTTTTTCTGAAATTGATTCTTTGATTGTTTTTCTATTAATGATTGTTCCTGTTGCAAGACAGTCCAATATCGTGCCTGGTCTTCAAGACCAGACCAGCATTTCTTTGAACTTGTTTAACACCATTCTAGACACTTCCAATACCCGTGCTGAGCTTAACCATTCTTGGGCAGCAATTGAACGAGATATCAGTGCTCAAGAACAATTATAGGCTAGACATAGACAGCCTAGAAATCAGCAGTAACCATGTGTTTCTTCAAGTATCGACCTTTCTTTCATGTCCTTAGACTCTCGTGCTTCTAGAAGAAGAAAAGGTTTTTCACTCGAAACCAATCCTATTGTTGAAATAGGAAGAAGGAACGTTGTGTTGTCTCCCCAACAAAGTTCTCTAAGGAGGACTTTATCCAATTCATCCAGATCATCTTTCTTGTCCCCATATATCATCCACAAGATGGCATCTAGTGGTGGCTCTGGTGGCACTGTAAGTGCTTCATATTCTCAATATTCATCGTCATCAATGATTGGTATCTTGTACAGCCACCATATCCCTATACAATCTACCACAAACCCCACCAAAGTCATTAAAAAGTATGGGATTTTTAAGTTTGAAGAAGATGCCACAACCACACCGTGGCATGTGTCTTCTCCTCTTAACCTAGCACCTGCTACTCGCCCACTTCTGAAGTTTAAAAAGAACTTTCCTAAGTTTTCAGGAAATAACACTGTCAGTACAAAAGAACACCTAGTGGAATTTTCTAATGCTTGTCATAATATAGGGGCCAACAACAACGATACTTGCATGCGCCTATTCATCAATTCCTTGGAAGGAAAGGTTGTGGCCCACTTCTTTGACCTTCCTCCTAAGATTCTATCTACTTGGGAGGAATTAATATACTGGTTTAGATTGACTTATGGGAAATCTAAAAGCCCAGCCAAGAAGTTAAGGGAATACAATAATGTTACCTACAAGGAGGGTGAGACCATCAAGTCTTTCAACTTGTGTTTCACCAAGTTGTACAATCAAATCCTCAAACTTATCCACCCTCAGAACCAAGTCGTTTCATGAATTACTACAATACATTGCCTTCCCCCTACCATCATAGGCTTGCAGAAAAGGCCATTGATAATCTCGATTCCGCTCTTCATACTTTCTCAGAGTATGAAGAACAGCTTGAAAGAACTAGTCTTCCCCGGGGAGAATCAGTTATATAGACAGACATGTCTGCTCTCTTACATCTAGTATAGCATATGAACAACCATATGATAGAATTTGAGTGGAAGGGTATTGTATCCCCTCTCACCCATGGAGCTTCATCCTCTTCTACACCCTCTTTTAGGAATCCAGTTGAAAACCATTTTCAACCTAAAGCTATCCTACCTCGGAGTTGCTGTAACTTTTGTGAGGAACACCAAGAAGAAATCACATGTGAGGTAAAGAAGAGTGTCTGAGATAAGATCTTTGGTAAAATACCAGAAGCTACTATTGTTGTCATAGACTTTGCAGAGTCAGAGGATGTCATGGTCGTCAACAATAGGAACAAATCCTATGCTCCCAAGGAAAAATTTGATCCTCCCCATAGTTCTTCTAGATCGAGCTCATCCTCAACCGCTGTTGCACCCCAGGTTCCTAAAATTCCTGAGAGTCAGGGAATCACTACTCATCCACCCTCTTCAAAATACAATATCTTGAATCAATTGGCCAACAACAAAGCATATGCAACCCTCCTAGACATGGTTGTCATCCCTGAACAACAGATGCATCTGAAACAATTCATCGAAGGAAAATATTCCGTTGTATCCAATCTTTCTGAAGAGGTCAACGAAGAGGATTCTTCTGTAAATAAAGTAGGTGTACATAAATTTAGATACCTTGTAAAAAATCCCCCTTTTTATATTTCAGAAAAGATCGTGGATAAAGATTGTCCATTGTTGCCCCATCGACGGTGGTTTAGGCCCAAGTGTGATGTCAAAGATTATTATGGAAGAGATAGGCTTGTCTTGTAAAAATGAAAACGCCAGAAGCATTTTCTCCTATAATATTCTACAACAAACAACCATAGGCGAGATTAAGGACGTAACCCTGGTTTTATGAGCTCATCTTGAGATAAGGAAAACCCTCAGCATTCAGGTAATCAATATGTCTATAAGAAACTACTCAGTTATCTTGGGGAGAGATTGGAAAGCCTTAATAGGTGGATACCTCTCGCTTGACGGGACCCATTTATCCTTTCCTCAAAATAGTAAGAATATTATAGTCCTTAGAGAGGGAAGAATTTCACCCTACATAGAGAGTGTTCCACAATATAGTGTAAACTATATTGAAGAAGACCTAGGATTGTATTCCATATTTGTTGAAGAGGATAATATTCCTTTGGAAAAAATTGATTTAGATGATGATATATGGCATATGCACTTTGATGATTCATTCTCTAGTGAAGGTAATGGGGATGGCGTTATCTTGGTTTCTCCTACAGGGAAAATTCATAATCTGTCTTATAGGTTAGAGTTTGCTTGTTCAAACAATGTCGTTGAATTCGAAGCTTTATTATTAGGCATTGAGAACGCCCTTAATCTCAATTGTGGTCACCTTTCAGTTTTTGGGGATTCTCAGCTTGTTGCAAATATTGTGCGTAAAATTTACTCTCTTAGCAACAAGATGATGGAACGATACTCCCAGACTGTTTGGGAACTTGTCTCGAAGCTTCTATCTTTCAACATCATGCATGTTAAGAAGGAGTTGAATTCGATGGTTGATCGATTAGTTGTCTTTGCATCCTCTCCTAATCAGCTATTTTTGCCTCACAAGCTTGATTGTGCTTTTCAGTCTCTACATCGTCCTTACATCCCTGAAAACGAAGGATCTTGGAAGGCCATCCCTAATGATGAGAGAATTTGTGTTGTCATTCAAAATGAACCTCTTAAGCATGTTGGCCCTTGACCAAGTTTTGGGAGTTTCTTGGTCATGTTGACCTATTCTGAGACTTCGACAGCCTGTCGAAGGTGCAGAGCAAGACAAAGCGGAGATCACAGGATCTCGACCCCCTTTTGGGCCCCTTTTTGGGTTTTTGGGAATATGTAACGGGAAGGGGATGTCAGCCCATGGGTTTGCCCATGTTTAGGCCTATTTTGTATGTATATATAGATGTCTAGGCCATATAGAGAAGTAGTGAAATCAGCATCTATGTGATGTAGGCTAAGTGCCAAGAGTTGAATCTGTGTAATCAAGGCTTTGTGCATCCTGTGTAAGACTTGCAAATCTGAGTGCAAATCCTTGTGAGAGACTATAGAAGGCTTTGTGTTGTAGCGCAAGGAAGAAGGATCTAGAAAGCTGCACAGATCTTTTGACCTGTGTGGAGTAAGGGTTTTGAGGCTCTGTGCTTGTAACCAATTGATTAAAGATAATAAAGAAGAAGAGTTAGTGGATGTAGCCCCAGGGTGGGGGTGAACCACATAAAAATTGTGTTGTGTGCTTTGTGCTTTGTCTTGATGTGTTCATATGTTATATGCTAAGTGCTCTGATATGTTTATATAGATCTCTTTATGCTTTGTGCTTATCATATGTGAGAATGTTAGATCTAGATAGTCATGTTTAGTGCTTGATATGCTCATTCTGATCCATTTGTACATGCTAAGTGCTTGAATACTATAGATTGGTGTGAATACTGTGAAGCTTTGTTGTATCAACGAAGTGAATAGTGATTACATACTAAGGAATTAACGGTGCTAAGAGTTGTATTAAGTATTATAATCACAGATCTGTGTCCCAGCTAAGGTTGCAGACACTTGATTCTTGCAACCACCCCTGCCTCTACCTCGAGTGAGACTTCATCTGCTTCGTAGGTGTTGCTGAAAGGGTCGGTAGTTAGGGTTTTGTTGGTCCATTGTTGTAGCGTTGAACCCTAGGTCTGCCCCTGTGCCAACAAATGGTTCCGTTGTCAGAACCTGAAACTGTGATTGCTGGAACCGAGAAAGAAGAATCTTTGTGCAAAGATCCATCCTAAAACTATGAAATCTCTGTGCGTAAATATGTGCCCTATTGCGCAGTATTATACTTGAATTATAAATCTCTATTTTAAAGAAAGAAGATTAGATCTGAAAGAAAGAAGCTCGATCTGAATAAAGGAGGTCAGATCTGAAGGAAAGAAGCAAGATCTGAAAGCTTTGTGCTCTAAGAAAGGTAAGAATAAAAGAGGTAAGATCTGTAAGCTCTGTTCTCTGATAAAGGTAAGAATAGTTAAAAAATTTAGATCTGGAAGCTCTATGCTCTGTAGAAGTAAGATAAGTAAAAAAAATTGTTTCTAGAGTATGGATCTAGGTATGATTGATAGGATCTGTCCTAGCCTGAAAACTAGGGCATTGATAGATGAAAGAAGGTTTGATATCAATATATCTGATAAGAATAATGAAAGATATGTTTTACCTATGCATAGAAAGAATGTTTGGACTAACAAATGGATGCGGGATCCTAGAAATAATTTATTGAAGGTTAGCTCCTATGATCCTAGTGCTTAGTACAGGATAAGTTGGGGATCATTTAAAAGAAAGAGAGGATTAACCCTCTGTTATAGTTGCAGAAGACCAGGACATCTGGCTAAGGAATGCCCTAGAAGAATACCTAGTTGTCTTTGTTGTAAGGCTCTAGACCATGAAGTGTTGGATTGCCCCAGAATGATTGTTAAGCTTGAAAGTATGAACATAAGACAAGAAAACCCTAAGTCATATCTAGAAACTAAGCCTATAGAAGAACCCCAGAAAGAATCAGAGAAGGTATTACTACAGATGAAAGACACCTTGGGTGACCATCGACATGTTAGAATATCAAAGATTTTTAAATACAAGGAGTGCCTTGAAGCAAGAATAGGGGACTTCGACATTGATTATGTTATAGATGAGGAAACACAAGTGAATATCATAACAGAAAGAACTTGGGAAGTTATAGGAAGGCCTGTTATGATCCATTCACTAGGAGGAATAGGGTTATTCAGAGGAAAGCTTGTAAACTTATGTGGGAGGCTCGCTCAGATACCTATGACCGTCAATGGAAATTCGATAGAGGAAGATTTTGAGATTATTAAGTTTATTGAAGACAACGCCCCATTCACCATGTTCATAGGAAAACCTTGGACTGACAGAGCACAAGCCAGACGAAGGGAAGAAGAAGAAGCCTTGGAGCAAAAGAAGCAAGACTTAAAAGATTTCATGACTAAAAGGATCGCACAATTAATTGAAGAATAGGAGAATAGATCGAAGCTATTTGACACTAGCGACCTGTTGACGGGCGAAATTGATCATCTGTCAACTGGAAGAGAGAGTCTGTTCCGAGGTTGTCTAAATAACCCAAGTCGTTTGGTGTAACTCGTTCTGACAGGTTTAATGGCTCTGCTAGCCAATCTAAGAATCCTAAAAGAAATGAATAAAAGAGAGAAATAACTAACTAATTACTAAACACACTATATATATGTACATATGTTCCAATGTAACTATAGTAGTTGTATTTAAGCAGAAGATATACGAGTTTCATTTATTTACATGATTTACAAGATGCAAGTTTTAATCAAAACTTACGAAAATCGATGTGAAAAACGATTGCTTCTAGGAAGCAGATAAATAAAGCACATAAAAATATTTATTGTTTTTCTTTTATAAATTTAAAGAATCTTGCAAAAAAAATGTTAATGAAACATGAACATGTGGATAGTCAAAGTTGAACCATACATTCTAGTTTCAATGATATGTAAATGACAGAAAAATACAAAGAAGCTATCATGTCAGTGAATTTGTGAGGTGTATCCAAGCATCTGCATGAGTGGTGAACGTCCAACTGCCATGTCCAAGAGAGAAATCTGCAATGAACCTTATGACTATTCTAAATAAATTCAGAACATGTATTGGCAGCTTAGGTTTTAATGACAGAAAAGGAAACACAAACATAAACCTGTGATCTCATAATTATACATGA
>ML780672.1:498890-514139 GCA_009831015.1 Picea engelmannii
CAAGTTAATGAAGAAAAAATATTAATTTTAGTTTTTTACAAAATCAAACAAATGATAGATAATTCTTTTATTATTATTATTTTGAAATGAGATGCAAAAAGAATTTAATTAATTAATATCACCAAATGATTTCATGAAAATGAAAAACCAACCAAGATATTGTTTGATAAATTATTGAACACATTATTCAAAATAGTCAAACTTGCTAATGAGCAAAAGAAATGAACACATAATCATAATTTAAACGAAAGTAAACATTTGATAAAAATTAACGTTTTGTTTAAATTGAGATTTTTATGCTCGTTTCTAACTTTTGACATATACTTTTGTAATGAATGTCTCATACTAAAGTGAATGTTTTAAGTTTGTCTCAAAGCAAGCCAATGAATGGAACTATTTGAGAAGGTTGATTCTGTAGCTCATTATAATTATCAGGATTCGAATGGGGGCCCTTTAAATTTTGTAAAAATATAGGGGGAGTTGTTGGGGCCCAACACGACCCTGATGTTGAAGCTGTAGGAACATCAGAAGACTCCCGGAAGACTAAATTACCTATACCAGACAAAGAAAAGGTATTAGCCCCGAGTCCTAGGAAATAATCTCAACATCGCACAGTATCTATGTTAAAAGAAGACAAGAATCAGAATGGAAAAAGAACTATTGAGACCAAGCTCACTGGAAAGAAGGCGAGGAAACAAAGTAAGAAGAGAGCTAAGTTACAGGTTCCAGAGTGAACTTCGCAGAGAGAAATCTTGCAGAATTGAAGCTTCATCGAGATATCAGAATAGCAACATATGGCACTTCGCCATGGCGAAGCAATATAGCCGTTGGACCCGATATATTTGTTCGACTTCCGCTCCAAACAAACAGAAAAGCAATAAAGTTTCCTCATTAGACCAGTGGACCGCATCATAACGGATCGAACAAGAGTTAATAGGAACTCATAACTGTTGCACACGAACCGTTTCTGAGTTGCCCTACTTATCCCTTCTCGCCATGCACGGAGAACACTTTTGATAACTGATAATTTGAAGCCCACAGACTGAATGAATTTCATACAATGATCATTGTGCCCTTTCTAGTATTCCAATGCAGTGTCTAAGTCCATCGTGACCCTGATAGTTTTAATCCCGAGCACATATGTTTGAAGAGCTCACCGCAGTTGAAGAATCAGTGACAGAATTTCTCCTCAACTTGATGACTGAAAGAGTCATGTCAAAGAGAGAAATGTCTACAGGTGTACAAGCATCTTCGACGAGAGGACTGCATGCCTCTCCGTCCACTGCTCAAGCCGGACCATCCTGACCATCTGATGAGAAACGAATGAAGCATAGAGATGATATCGCAAATGCCAAGCTTATTCCAAGAATTTTACCTGCCTATCTACCACCTCTTAGCGGTGCAATCAACTGAGATAGTGTGCCTAGAGACTTGGAATATGTGTTGGTCACTACGTACCTTCCGAAAGAGGTGTGCGCAGTTTGTGTTGACCAGGATAAGCTCGCAACGTTGAAGTTTAGCGACTTCAACCTCGGCGACAGGAAGGTTTACAGCATGCTCTCCCCACATAAGTATCTGACGAGAACCAAAGGAAAGAACTCAAAAATTACCCCTCAGTCATGGACCCATAACCTCGCGCAGTCCACCCTACTGAATTTTATGAAGATTCCACACTTCAGGCGACACCAAGAGGTGAACGCATGCATCAAATTACTGCTATCTTGCTATCATGGAGTTTTTTTGTGGTTGAACCACCGCATTATAGTGGATCCGACATTGATCAATCATATCATAGGGCTATGCATGCAAGGCCCCGACCCACAGGATTTATACCCCGGAAAGACCGTGGATTGTGCTCTCGCCCAAAGGATAAAGGATGTAGACTCTATCCAGAGCGGTGCAGTGTGCCTAGCCTGTCAACTGATCATGGGGAAATTAGTTCGCAAGAACCGGCCCACCCAAGTAACCGGATTTGTAGTCGACCTCACAGGGAAGTGCGCAGAGGGCCTACACATGAATTGGGCGAAGTACTTGGTGAACTAGTTAGAACTGGACTGGATGCAAGACCAAGGATATGAGTTCCACTTTAGTTGGCTTCTCATCTTAATAGTGTTCATCACCTGCGAAATGTCGGAAGGTGCGACCTTCCCAGACATTGAGCCCTTTGAACCATTGGCCATGAAGTTCAATACGCTGTGGTACTCCAGCGACATGAACAAACAGTGGAAATCAAATGTCGTCTTCCACACTTATTACACCTAGCTGAAGAACACTATTCAATCTGAGCCTCATATAACCCCGAACACACTCCATGGGTTTAGTCCATTGATGAAATTCAGCACGGACCGCCATTTCATCTATATCACAGCGCGTGCTGATGAGCATAAACAACAGTTGCAGTCATACTATAAGTTGACGGAGGATGACTTATAATATATTACCAAGGAATGGTCAGCGGACCTCCTTGTTCCAACGAACCCTGCGAACATGTCTGATGTTGACAGTCCAGAAACTGTGATGAATGCACCTGGACTGAGCAAGACCAAGAAAAATGAAGAAGCCCAATATGTCCACAGTACCTCAGTGAAGACTGCTTCTATCTCACCTAAGCAAGGAGGTGATGGCAGAAATATAGATGGCACAGAAGTGAAACAAAAGAAAGGTGAGGTTACACTGTCTAGAGACGAGGAGGACCCCTCAAATAAAAGGAAGGTTTCCCCTCTAAAACCTTCCTCAAGGAAGAAATTGAAAGAAACCAGGACTAATTTTGAGACCACCCTCACCTCAGACAACTTCGACTTCATCATCGCAGCACTGAATTATGTCTCACTAGAGATAGAAGAGAAGCATGAAGCTAAGTAGGAGGAGGTGTTCAGTCAGATAAAGGTTGAACTTCAAGAAGTGCAGCAGGCACTACGGTCCAACCGCACAGTTTCTACTATGCCTCTATCAGCAGGAACACCAGAAATAGGAGATGAGATAGCTCAACTCCACCATATCGCTAATACAGTCGAAGCTCACCTTCGACGAGCACAGGAGGAGATAGCAAAAACCACCCAGGCTTTGGCACAAGCATAGGAAGACCTTCTAGAGTAGCGTAGTACTTCCAAACGCGAGAAGGTTACTCTGCAAGAGAAGTTCGATAAAGAAAAATCCCAACTGCATAAAGAAAAAGAACAGTTGCTCGCAGAGAAAATCAAAGTACAGGAGATGGTCCATAGAGCACTTCGCTCTATGAAAGTCATTGAAGTAAAGGCCGAAGAACAAGTTCCACAGTAGGTGGCACAACTCGAAGACGTAATCCAACAGCTTCAGCATCACATAGTAGACTTAGAGCTCCACACTATGCCCAAGACCCCTCAAGACATACGAGACCAAAGGGAAGCCACTGTCTGCAACACATTTGATATATTAAAATCTCTTGCCTCGGAGTGCAAGCAGTTGAGTAACCGGAGCGCTCAAACATATGAAAACCTCATTGAGAGTTTGGAGTTACAGGCACTGGAGTTGCAGCTCCATAAAGTGAAGAAGCATGCAAATACACTACAGGTGCAGCCGAAGGCCCTATCCGTTGTAGACAGAATGAAGAGGTCTCATTAACAATGTACAGCTCAGCAGCAGATCCATATGCTTCAAAGAAAATTGATGGAAGTCACTCAACGGCTTCAACCTATGCAAGATAAGTCATGCCTGTTTTTTACAGAGGTCGAGAGCCAAGGAGCAGAGCTAGAACAGGTCGTCCTCACAGAAGAACAGCACCTAGAAGGACCAGTGAATGATGCAGTAATACAGGAGTTCACTGAACAAGAGGCCACAGCAAAGTAGTAAGTTGAAGCAGCTCGAGCCAAGCTCAAGGCGTTCGAGGCAGAATTACTCAGACCAGAGTGACTCGGGATGAGTCACAAGTGAGTGTTGAGGTCATGTTGGCCCTTGACCAAGTTTTGGGAGTTTCTTGGTCATGTTGACCTATTCTGAGACTTCAACAGCCTATCGAAGGTGGAGCACAAGATGAAGCGAAGATCACGGGATCTCGGCCCCCTTTTGGGCCCCTTTTTGTGTTTTTGGGAATATGTAACGGGAAGGGGATGTCGGCCCATGGGTTTACCCATGTTTAGGCCTATTTTGTATGTATATATAGATGGCTATGCCATATAGAGAAGTAGTGAAATTGGCATCTATGTGATGCAGGCTAAGTGCCAAGAGTTGAATCTATGTGATCAAGGCTTTGTGCATCCTGTGTAAGACTTGCAGAGCTGAGTGCAAGTCCCTGTGAGAGACTGTAGAAGGATTTTTGTTGTAGCGCAAGGAAGAAGGATCTAGCGAGCTGTGCAGATCTTTTGTCCTGTGCGGAGTAAGGGTTTTGAGGCTCTATGCTTGTAACTAATTGATTGAAGACAATAAAGAAGAAGAGTTGGTGGGCGTAGCCCCAGGGTGCAGGTGAACCACATAAACACTATGTTGTGTGTTTTGTGATTTGTCTTGATGTGTTCACATGTTATATGCTAAGTGCTCTGATATGTTTAGATAGATCTATTTATGCTTTGTGCTTATCATATGTGAGAATGTTAGATCTGGTCTAGATAGTCATGTTTAGTGCTTGATATGCTCATTCTGATCCATTTGTACATGCTAAGTGCTTGAATATTATAGATTGGTGTGAATATTGTGAAGCTCTGTTGTATCAACGAAGTGAATATTGATTACATACTAAGGAACTGACGATGCTAAGAGATGTATTAAGTATTATAATCACAGATCTATGTCCCAGCTAAGGTTGTAGACACTTGAGTCCTGCAACCACCCCTGCCTCTACCTCGGGTGAGAGTTCATCCGCTTAGCAAGTGTTTCTAAAAGGGTCAGTAGTTAGGGTTTTGTTGGTGCACTATTGTAGCGTTGAACCCTGGGTCTACCCCTGTGACAACAAAGCCCGGGGATATTATACCCATAGAAAATAATAAGATTCTTGAGGGCTTGACTCCTCTTGAGAGTTTGTTTTCATTGAGTGTTACGAAAGAAGGTGTTTGAATCCATCCTCCTGAACATTAGGACACCTGAGTCTTCAATGAATGTTCAAATAAATGTCCAATTTTTTGTTTAAGAAGAGATGGGGTCCACCGGGATACTAGGTGAATCTCGAAAGGTTTTTGCTTGGTCTTATGAGGATATTCGTGATTTTGATCCTGGTCTTGTTCGGCATATTATTAAACTAGCTAGGAAAAAATGAGGACTTGTTAACTCTGCTCTGGGAGCACCCTTTCGAAGGGAGTTGAGAGATTTCTTAAGGGCTAGAATGATTTTTTCAATCCACCCTGAATGGGTTTCATTTTGGGAATCGACCTCGAGGACCACTGATAATATCAGAACTTGTATTAGTCTTCAAACTTTCAGGCAATCGATTATGAGAAATCCCTTCCTTCCTCTCAATATGGAAATGTTTTTGCAACAGGTGGTAGAGTCACAGTTAGGGCCCTTGCTTGACAGTTTGTCTGGTTACAAGGGAATCAAAGTCAAAAGGGAAAATGTTCACAAAACCACTTTCGTTACTAATTGTGATACTATGTCTTATAAATGCCTGCCTTCTAGCTTATTTGATGCAAGTACCACCTTTAAAGGGCCTATACACACAAATTTCAATGGATTGGTCATTCGCCATGCTTATCTTGATGATTTAATCATGTGCATCAAAGGGATGATAATTACATCATAATTTAATGTGTTGGGTCCCTTCCAAATTATTTTGTCTTGGACACTAACTCATACATTTTAAGGAAATTACAGAGACAATTGTTTTCCTACAGCACTAATAGTCCTCGCTTGAAGTATTGCGAGGGGCCAGCGTGAAAAGTCCTAATGCTGATTGGATTTATGTACATTAGTAGCCTAGCTCTGCTTTCAATTTTTGTGCTTCTTTTCTATTCTTACAATACATTGTTTTATGCCTTCTAAGTTAAGTTTTCTTTCCTTGTTGTTTTCAATTGAGTCTTTTATTGTAGCTGTTTTAATTTATGCATTATTACTTCTGTTGTGATTTTTTGTCGTTATCCTCTTTTAGTGTTTGGTCAAGATAGGATGTTGGATCAATTCTGCCATAGTGAAACTCCTGCAAATCATTGTTAGCCGATAACAATCAATCTTACACAGCTATTATGATGTCTCCTCTGAAGGGCCCTTGAAATTGTTACATATTTCCATTGTTGTTTTATAAGAAATTGGTTATTTCCCGCTTCTTCTTGCCATTTCTTCATCCATTGAGATCTTAAGAGAAAGTCTATAAGTTTTCCTCCTTGAAATTTAAGAGCATATTCTAGTTGAATGATTATGCATACAGTGGTAAAAACCCCTCATACTTAACACTTTTCATGAATTATTCCCAAATTCTTTGTCATCTTTCTATTAAATTCGCTCACTTCCCCCTATTGCATAATTATTCAGGTTACATCTCATAAAATTATTGTTCTTGGTCTGCAAAACCATGAGTTCTGAGTTCTAAATCTGTTGGAAACAAATTTTCCTATGGATTCGCCAGTTTGTTGACGATTAAAATTGTCAACGAAGTTTTGCCTGCAAAGTGTTGCTAAAGCCTATTATTATAAAAGATAAATAATACTAGTAGGTGCAGCCCCCTTGAACTATTGAAGATCATATTTCTTCATTTTTTATGTTGTGGTGATGTGCGATAGAGATTACATGGTTGATGAGATCTTTTGTTATTTTCTATGGTTTGAGCTTATGAAATGTTGGTTCCTTATGTTACTACAACCTATGTTATTCATTGATATCATTGCTATCTATTCTTACTGCACCTGCACAACAACATGTTAGTGAAAATGCATAAAAGGAAGTTTGGAGAAAAGAAAAAATACTATAACAAATGCAAAGGAAAAAGGATCTAATTCTGCAATTTTACTATACCACATGCAAACAATTGGAAGGAAATAAAAAACAATTGCAAGGGGAAGAAATTAAAGCTATTCTATATACTATACTACATGCATGAAAGACTTAATGATTATCGTTAAATCCTAGATAGCAATTTAATGGCCATGCGATTTAATTGAGTTATGTGGTCGATATACATATGGTATATTTGGATGGATGGAATGTTGGTGGCTCATTTGACACGGTAATGGATGTTAATAGTTATGCGATTTTGTTTGAGTTATCTACTGTGAAATAGGATATATGATGTGGATGGCGCATTTGGTAAGTAATAGATGCATATTCCAGTGCAGAGTTAAATTAATGGTGTTAATTAAGGGCTTGTTGGCATGTACTAATGAATTAATGTATTATTGATGGAGGTGACATGCATTTACTGCACGTCACCTTTACTCCTCGTGTTAGCCGCCACCCTAGTCGGGTTATTGTTCGACCTTGTTGTTGTGGTTATGATCTGACTTCTTAGCATAGAGGAACCACTCGACCAGCTCTCATTTTAAGGAATTTGATTGCAGGTATGTATTTTTTTTGTCATTCATGAGTCTGCTCTGGTTATGAAATGATTAATGGCTCGGGTGTATGGGTTTGTGTTTTCCTTAAGTGTTGCAACTGTGTGAAATTGTCTTCTTGGAATGAAGAATTGATGGTTCTTTCTAAATAGTATTGAATCCATAGAAGTTGTTGGTCATCTTGGGCATTATCAACCATAGGAGCTCTCTGTGGTATTGGTTGGTTTAGTTAGAGCGTTTTGTTGGTCTTGTTCGGATGGATTCCCTCACACGTTCGCATCAATATGTTGAGCCTCTGGCTTTCATGGGTTTAATGGTTAGAGGCATTTTGTGTCACTGTGTTTTGTTCACTTGGGCATTGGTTGATTTCACCACTAAGGGCCACGAAATGAGTTCCATGTCCTTGCTCGGCCCTGTCTTCCCCTCAGTGTTGTGGTTGTTTGATTGAAGAGCATAAGGGTTATACCCTGCGTGCATTAAATAACATCGCCAGGTCGAATGAGAGCCTCACCTTCTATTATGGCCCCCTGTCATGGATTTTTTATCGTCCACGAATGAGTCGTGGTTCTTCCTTTGAGTGTGTTGTTGGCCTCGGAGTTTTCACCATTACGAGGAATTGGCTCTGCTCTCCCTATTTTGGGTACAGAACAAACCCTTAGCCTCCTATCTAAATCTTTATGGAGAATATTGTTGGGCCTCTCAAGTTTACTATGGGTTATTGTGGTTTGGATGTATTGTTGATTAATTCAAATACAGACTCGCCCAGTTGGTCATATGGCAATCGTGTTGGTTTGGCGTTTAGTTACTGCCTCTGGATAATAATAACGAAACCTACATTGTTATTGGCAGTACTCAAATTACACAATCGCTCTCCTTATGATTAATAACTCAGTATTGTTTAATGGAGAGGGTCGTTGCCCCGATTTGAATTCATACATGGGTATGCGTCGTTGCCACATCTTGTTAGTTCAATTGATTGTTATAGTAGTGGTGAATTGGTTGGTTGACAAACAGTCACTGGTATTTTTGTGCTAAGGATCATTTGGATGTATAGCTGGCATTGGTTACAATCATTCGATGTTGCTCATGCATATCGTGTTGTGTGTGGTGTTTCTACACAATGAAATAGTGGTTATTGTAACTGTCATTTTCTTTTTGGGCACAATGGTTATTGCAACCAGGATGACTGTATGAACCACATCCATTGCATGCTTGTGATTTCATGATTGTATAAGCCGAGTTGCATGTGGCATAGTTGATTACAGTTTGACTAAATCAAAGTCATATTGTATTGGATCGATGGATCAGCACGATGGGTTGAGTTATTTTCGTGACTGTGTGTTTGTTTTGTTAAGTGGAAATGTTTCATCGTGGTGTTTTGTTGGTTGCACACTGTGTATAACATGGATGGCTTAGGCTTCACACTCAAGGATACCCACAGGGTTTTAAGAATTGTTTTGTTCCAGCCTGATCATTTGTTCAGGCAGGCTTGTTGTTGATACCTCGTCTTATTGGATGAGTTGCCCAGCTTTTTAGAGTCACATTAAATTGGGCTTTCACAGTGATGGAGTTACAGTTGCATTATTGAATTATTCGACGCATATCTTGTGTTGGAATGGTGGTTGTTGTCTGTTTAATTGTCAATTCGGGTTTTGGCAATTTGATCTTGATTATTTTGTTATTTCCTATATATGTTAACGGATATCATTTCATTTAAAATGACAGACCCGATTGTAGTGATACTGTGACTTCATTGTAAATTTTGGAAACATGAATTTGGGTATATTTGATTGATTGAAGTAATGTATGAGCAATGGTTAATTTTGATGGTTAACAGAGTGGAATGGTTACTGTTTGGAAATTGTTATAAGATGAAAAGAAAGGAACAAAATCCTCTTTATAGGTTGTGTGAAATGCATATTATCTTGTGATGGCACTGTATTGGATATTTGATTATGAACAGTGAACTAGTTAAATACACAGTAATTGTTATTTGGTCGCAATGATTGTTGGTTGGTGCATCTCTTTTTGCAGAATGTTTTATGGATCACTTAATTAATTACATGAACAATAATCATTCTTCTTCCCTTCCATTATTTCATTTTCCATTAATTACAAGTCCCATCACATTCCCATATTCATTTTTCACTCCATGTTCTGAGATTGATTACAGTCAAGAGAAATTTGTTGTGAAAACAGTTGAAAGTGGTAGTGTCTTGTGTGGATTATAGTGATGTTTTATTGGTTTTATTTGCAGTTGATTGTTATTGTCATTGAGCAGTAACCATTTTCTTTTCCCCCTCATTGCATCATGTTTCACTCAATACAAACCCCTTGCATATCCCAAAACCCTTTTCACCCCCTGCTCATTGATTAAAAGTAAAACAATTTGTATGGATTGGATTGCATGAGTCTGATACATTGTTGAGCCAAATCTATTTCATATTTTTAAGAGTTGTCATGTATGGTTATTTAAAGGACTATTTTCTAATCAATCATGCATGCAGGATGAGTTTTTTCAGTCGAGGTAGCCATGACCGAGGAAACAGAGGTAGAGGTAATTGGAACCGAGGCCCAAGAAGGCCCAGGTTCTCCATACATTTTGATGTTGATTCACAAGAGCTTGGCCAATTGTTTCAGGCCGAATTTTTCAATTGGATTGGGCAGGGAGTAGTCCAACCTAAGCCTGAAAGGCCTCCTTTCTAATCCCCGCAAGCCCCTCATATCCCCATACCTCCTCATGTCTCATTGCAACCCGAGGTTCCTGAAAATGATGGATGGCAGGAGATTGTCCACCTGACAGTCTCCCAACATCGTGGCTGGCCCAACTTGTCCTTGTCTTCTCCTCTGCCAATTAACCCTATTGTCCAAGCTGGCCCTGACCACTCGCCGGTGCAATCCTCCCATGCTAGCAAGAGATTGAAAATTGAGTCCCACCATGCCCTTGATAAAGGAAAAGCCATTGTTGCCCCTTCCTCACCCTCCAATGTATCTGACAAATCCATGTCTTCTCGGATGCATTTGAGGGACGATTGTTCCCACGTGATCAATGAGATTAGGCCTAAAGGTTGTGCACAGCCAAAGGCAAATTTAGGAAAGTCAAGAGGGGATAGCAACAATCAAGGAGGAGTTGCATCGCAAACTGGGAAATATGGTTTTTGATTTTTATTTTTTTTTCCATTGTTGATGACTGTTGAGTTCAGGAAATTTTGGACAACATGTTTTATTTTGGATATATGAGTAATATTTTTGGAAATGATTTCAGATTTCATGAGCTAAATTTGCAAAAAGTGAATATGTTGATGGGAGACATAAGGAGGTGTGTTTTACTTAACTAATGGTTATGTTATGATTGTTATGAGTGGTAAGAACTAAAAGGAGTCACAAGGGGTCCCACCTACTAGTTATTATTTATTTACAACCCTTATTATAATTATCACTCTTTCCCCTAACTAAAGTTAGTTGAGTCTTTTAATTAACTTAACTAATGAATTGGTTCAACTACTTCAACCAATTCTATTTTGTTTAAAAGGAAAAGGAAAGGGAGGAACAAGAGGAGGATAGAAGCAGAAGCATGCTGAGGTTTTCTCTTTGAGTTTATGTTGAGATAATTTAGTTTTCATTCATTCATTATTCATCACAAGCCTAATTCTCTTTTATGATAGAAGGGTCTTATTGTAGACAACAATATTCAAGGTTGAATCACATCATTCAGACACTTGTTTTTCAGAGGTGTTGATCTATCTTTGATAGTCTCTGTAGACTTTTATGTTTGTGAATTGATTTTCATGGCTGACAAAGGCTATTATGCAGAGTCGAGTGGGAAAAAATTTGTGGCAAGCTGATCCAACTTTTAGAGTTCAATTTTGGTTTTCTGTCAGAGGTCCTTTTGTATGTTCCGTCGGTGATGTCTAAGTTTGACTTTGGTCCAATTTTTTTGCATGAGATTTTGTAAAGAAAATGACTCTTTGGTGAATTTGAATGAAATAAAGGATTTCTTTATGTCTCATCTGTCTTGATTATCATCTTGGTGACTTTTCTTCTATCTTTACATTTATTTCAGCAACTGATATGTTCAAAAAATTACATAAAAATTGAATTTCCAGCAAGCTTTTTGTTGATAAAAGACTAGCCTAAGCACTTGTAATTAATACTTGTGAGTTAGGATGTTATTTTTGTTGGCTATAAACATAGGGTGATATTTCTGTCTATTTTTCTTTAGCCAAGCAGAATCTGAAAATGCTTGAGTAAGATCATTTCATATATTTTCCTCAACAATGCACTCACTATCAATGCGTTGAAATTTACTATGAAAAAATAATTCGGTGTGTTATATGTACACATTTCACCACTGTGCTACGCATTGTATAGTGCACCAAAAAAGAAAGTTACAAAAAATAAGCGGTGCATGCGTTAATCATCAATGCGTCGAAATATAAAACGAAAAAATGAGCGAGAATTTTAGTTTTTCTAAATGTATGTGTTTATAAATGAAAACCACTCAGTCTGCAAACCAATCAAAAATGGTTTCGGCGCACAAGTTGTCGTGTAATTTCCTAGTAGGGGACACTCATTCTAATGGAAACCTTCTTCGTAGAATAGGGTACACCAGACATTATCATGCCCCACTTTCACTTTGGCCATGTCATTCAACTTCATGGTGAGGTTCCCTAGTTGGGATTGTACATGTGTCAGTCCTCCATACGTCTCACCACCTCCTAGCATAGACTCTAGATGCATTGCAATCTTTACGGCTTCTTACTGAGTCATCACTTTTTGTTGTGTGAGCAGGACACGAATATGAGGGAGGATTATGAAAATAAACCATTCTCTATGCTAGACATATTGGATCTGAAAGGTCATTCTATCCAACAGGATAATGAACTGTTATTCATAATCATGGCTTCTCCAACTTGTTTCTTGATATCCTTGATCCTTGTTATACATTGTGACTCTGAATTTGGTTTCTGGAATTCTCTAAGGAGATCTCTCTTTATTTGTGTGAGGGACCTTGTTTTCCCTGCCGGTGTAGTGAGTTTATACTTCATGTATCATGTCAAAGCTCTATCTATGAATGTGGTCTCCAACCACGTGATATTAGATTCCTTGTATATGATTCTCTTCACACACTAGATTTCTTCACAAGTGAACCAATGTTGTTATGCATTATCTCTTCCTGTCCCATGAAATGCGGGAAGACTAAGGCTCAAATTTTGATTGGTCATCTTTGAACTAGAACTTGATATTCCTGACTGACATCTATTGGTTACTATTTTTACTAACAAATCTTGTGAAGTGTTGTTGACTTCAATCTCTACTCAACTTATTTCTTCTATGTCTCTTGTTTCTTAACTTTATTCTTCTACTTCTCTCACTTTTGCACTTTCTTCTTCGGTTCTTTCTTCTTAGTTAAATATGCACAAGGGGGATGGCTAAAAGAGGGGGTTCCTCCACATTATCTCATCTTCTTTGGTGAGGTATTCAAAATATATTCCTACCTTGAGCCACACGAGCCTCCTTTTAACATCCAAAATCTCTTCACTTTCTTAAAGTGTGCCTTCATCACAACCTTTTGCATCTCTATTTCTACTACTTTTTCTCTTATCTTCTTTTGATTCAACTCCATCTCTCATTATCCAAGGTGATCGGACCTCGTTCACTACAAATCTACTACTACCTTCTTTAGTATCCTCCCTCGATACCCCCTCTACATCGTGTCTCTTTGATAACCTCTCTTCTTTTGTGCTTCTCTATGGCCTATATATTTCTCTTGTGCACCCTTTTGGCATGGTTTCTCATCTCTTCATATTATATCTTACTACTTGTTCATCACCCCTTTCTCTCCCTTCTTTTATTGTCTCCTCGACTTGTTTCATCAACTCGGATCTTCTTACATAACGCTCAATGTTCCTCTTCTCTTCTGGATCCTTTCTCTCTTCACCTTATCTCATATTCTTCCCCCATATTTTCATCCCCCACTACGTTGGGGGGGAGGGGCATTTAATATTCGATCCTATTGGGCTCCATGCACATTATCCCCTTCTCCAGAAATAGCATTTTGATCCACAAAGGGATTTCTTCTAGCAGCCTTCTTCTAGGACCGGTTGAAAATTTTATTTTAGCACCACTAAAAGATTCACTAAATTCATCTAAGATATATCTTTATTTCACACAATCAAACCAAAAATCAATCAGTCTAGTTGACTTGTTTTCCATGGATTTCAACCTATTGACTACTTCTTGATCCCAAACTAGCAGTTCTTAGGCTCACCACATAGAGTTAATCTATGTCTGTCACTTTATCCATTAATGTAATAAACAAGGAAACTCAAAAAAAAAAAAATCATGCATATATGAATGCATGTACCTTTGTTTCCATCGTTCCAGTTTGATCTGCAAATTTCTAGTTTCTTATTGTGCGAACTCATCCTCCTTCTTAGAGATCCATTATTACATTTGTTTCTTGAATGGTTTCCACTTCATGTCCTTACTCCAGCGTATAGCACAAAATCATTTCAATTCCCAGCAATGGAACCAATTTTTGGCTTGGGGTTTCATACCCAAGGTTCGAAATGCTTTACCAAAAAACACCCCATTTGCGACGGCATATTCAATATTCAAAAACAGAATAAGGTCTCACGTGAGATGTGCATGAGAATCACATATACCAAATGTTTGTGCATAACATGATGGAATAATACATATCGAAAACATTTAACCAAGAACTTTGCATTAGATATCATTCATTCATATAAGGGATGCATAGGCTAACATACATAACAAGATTCATATGAAACAAAGTACATGATATGAAGTATCAATTCAATCCCCATGCATCCTTTCATTAATCACTGTGGAACATCCAAATACACGGAAACTCAATAATATTAAACCAAAGATCGATCTTGATGTATTTTCTCTCTCATGTTCCATTTATAGTTCTATCATTACAATGAATCTCAGAATCAACAAGAAGTGAATAATCAAACAAGAATAATAATGAACAAGAATTTAACCCTATTCTATTTGCATGCATGCCTTGTATCATTACAAAAGCATGGAAATCATAACAAACTAACCATCTCACTAACAATCTCGACCACGACCAACCGATCGATTACAAAAATGGTTACAATCATTATGTTGATCTTTGAGGATTTGATGTGTGTGTGATATTTATACAAGTCCTTGCGCACAGTACAGAACGGGTTCGTGTAGGTGTTGAATCTTGGCATTGTGCAGTAAAAAATGCATGGCACACATGCAATGTAGAACTTGTGGCGTGCACATGATCTTTCCAAATCCTTAGGGTGCCAACCGTTGGTACAAAGATTGCATGCTTGGAAAATTGTTCAACAACTAATCATAATCCCAGTATACCCTTGTGAAAATGGAAGATGAGTGATGAAGTCAATAGAGACACTTTCTCGAGGTCTCTCTCACATCAACAAAGGTTGTAGTGGACAAGCCTACATTCTGGTGTCTACCTTGTCTTGTTGGCACACAAGATAACTTTGGACGTATTCATTTGCTTCTCACCTCAAACATTCCCAATAGTAACCTTGCTCCAACAAGACCATTTTTTGTTCTTTTAGGATTTCACAATGTGTTAGTTTAATAGTATAGATTTCCATATTCACTGTGTTTAGAAACATTTCGTCGATGTTTCAGACTTGTGATGCTTAGTCCATCATTAGGAACCAACAAGTAGAGAATTCAAATCAGCAAGAGAAGATATGTAGATGTGAAAATCACCAAGAAACCTAGTAATTAATAATGATAACTTAACCTTAGATATAAT
>ML780672.1:514332-566775 GCA_009831015.1 Picea engelmannii
AAAGAGTAAAGAGAGAAACAAAATAGAAAAAAACAAATAAAACAAGAAAACAAGAAAAAAAAACGAGCAGAAGAATATGTTAACAAAGGGATAAGAAAAAAGAGATAATCAAAGAAAAGAGAAAACAAACACACACACACACACACACACACACATATATATATAGTTGTAGTCTAAATGTTCTATGAAATGGATTTTTTCCGGCGATATTTTCTGGGGACTTTTGCTTGAAATCCAGTGAGAAATTGTTAGATTTGTAGATTTGAGTGATTATTTTTGTATAATCTGAGTGTCCCGGGATTTTTTTTAACATGTTGAATTCATTTCTGCATTCAAAAATAGATTTTAAATAACAAAAAATAATAATTTCATGCATATTTATGTTGTCGAATTCTAACAAAAAAAAAACCATTTTGTAAAACAATTAAACTATATATAAATAAACAAAAAAAACATACATATAATAAAACAAAACACAAAATGTTAAAAAAAAAAAAAAACCTAAAAGTAAAATCATACAAACAAAACTAATATAAGTAAACAAATAAAAATATATATAAACTAGTATAAAGGTTTAAAAAAATAAAGAAAAAAGTAAAGCTATGAAGAAAAATAATAAACCAAACCAACAACAAAACAAGAGCGGAGGAATAAAAAACAAAGCAAAGGAAACTTCAAAAAGGAAAAACGAAGGAATAAAAAACAAAGCAAAGGAAACTTCAAAAAGGAAAAACGAAGCAAAAAACAAGCCCAAAAAGCATTAGATATTAAGACATTGAGACATTTGTTAATTCTAAGATATTAAGACATTAAGCACTAAAATGTTAATTCTAAAAAATTGGAAGCCAAGTTCTACTTAGCTTAATCCCATCATCCCTATTAAGACATTTGTTTTCCTTCACTATTTACATGGCCTCCCCGACATGTATTTTGGATGATCTACCCTTATAAGAATCTTATTTGTTTTCTTATATTATATATGTTTTGTTTGTATGCTTTTATTTTTATGTTTTTTTCTTATTTTTTAACATTTTTATGTTTTGTCTTATTATATCCTTTTTTTCTTCTTTTTATTTTTTAATATATTGTTTTTTTTGTTTTCTCTTTTATTGTGTTTATCTATTTTTTTCTTATCCCTTTGTTAACCTATTCTTTCCTTTTTTATTATTTTATTTGTTTTTTTTCTATTTTTTTTTCTCTTTATTCTTTATCTTTTTTCTCTTTTTATCCGGATGACTTGTGGTAGTTTAGATTTTTTCTATTTTTAGGGTTAATTTATCATTATTAATTATTAGTTTTCTTGGTGATTTATGTATTTATATCTCCTCTCTTGCTAATTTGAATCACTCTACTTTTTAGGTCCTAATGATAGACTGTATATCGCAAGTCCAAAACATCAACTAAATGTTTATATACATAATGAATCTAGAAATCTATACTAATAAATGTCATTGTTCTTCATTCTCCTAGGTGGCTTACCCAAAATGAATCATTGCACTTGCTTAAGAGTTCCTTCTTAAGGTTAGATGACTTAGGCACATAGATCTAATCACCAAAGTACAAAAATCCATTGTTCATCCAAACTTGCATGTTTTTCCCTCCTTCACTTGTTTCATTATGTTGAAAGTTGTGGGATCTTTGTGCAGTCCCTATTTGATATTCTCTTGCAATTCTGTGAAAACCTGCACCTAAATTCCCATGGGCACCGACAATTCATCCTCCTCTAAGGATGAAAGTTGTGCCTTCCTAATCAAGGTGTCCACTATCGCATTCAACTTTCTTGTTTGGTACTCAAAGGTCATGTCAAACTCAGCCAATAATTCTTGCCACGATGCCTTTTTAGGTGACAAAATTGATTGGGTAGAAAAGTAACTTGTTTCCACATTGTCCATCTTCACAATGAATGGTTTACCCAACAAGTAGTGCCTTCATGCTTGTAGATAATATACAACTCCAATCATCTCTTTCTCATGGATGGGGTGCCTCCATTCATGATCCTATAACTTTATGATCTTATAGGCCACTACATGACCTTCCTATCTGTTGGCCCCCCAACAATCTCACTTGAATCTTTTGTAAAAATTCAAGGAGACCCCCTTGACCATTCGAAAATATCACTTTCATGACATCCAACTCTATCTTACTTGATCCGAGAAAATGATTTTATGGATTAATTTGGTGTGATAGTTGGCTTGTAATGTAATAAATTTACAAAATTGTATCGACTAGATCTTTGGTCTTTTGATAGTCCTTTTATCTTTTTCTATTTTTTTTCTTATTTGAGTGGTTTTCTTTAAATTGTGTGAATATTTTGTGATTTAAATGTTTCCACTAGACATTATTATGTTGAATATGATAACTATTGAAAGTGACTTTAACATTGGTTCTTCATTCTTATATCGATTATTTTTCATTTTGAATTTCTTGATTTTCAACATGAAAATTCAAAACAAGAGTATGAAGGATTGTGTGATGTCTTTCAATGATTATCAAATGGTTTCATAACATGTTTTTATTTGCAGGTATTCTTTGTTGGTTAATGAATGAAAACTCTAGTTATCATCATGATTTGATAATGGAATCCAAGAATATATTTATTATTACTTTTATACACTTGTTCCTGTTTTCCTAATACTATTTGATGATATTTCAAAAAGGAATGATCTATTTAAGCATGAGCTAGAGAACTAGATTTCGAAGACATGAATTGATTTTCTCTTACTCTTAGTGGTCATAATCATTATGGTAACGACCCCTTCGTTACGAATACAAGTGAAGCAGAAGTGCAAAAAAAAAATGTTTTTAGGCAAGAAGGCGACGACGACAATAGTTTAACCACACCACTGACGATGAACGCAAGCACGCAGTCCAGGCAATAGCAAACTAAGACTCCATGCACTGGCACAAGATCAACTGGGTGAAACGTGCATAGAGCAATAAGGGAAACAACTACCCTCCATACACAACATGACCATGCCTACCAACTAAGGGACAACATCCCCCTCCCGACACCACGACCTTGATGAACAAAACTAGAACCTCAAGGCGCGTGAACCAAATGCATGAAGGTGTGCAACCCATGCGCCAAAGAAACTTACAATACTCAATAACACTCACATGGAAGGAATCGACTCCGGCCAAGTTATCATTCCCCACTATCCAATAGGGCGCACCATGATCCCCTCATCAGGAGTCATGTCGTCCAAAGGTGATAGATGCGTCAATAACCTTGGCGCCACACATCCTATCTGGACTAAGGAATCTAGATAACTCCGATGTGCTAGGAGCCGAAAACTGACAAGAAGGATACACACATACCCCAAGCAACGAGTCGCCCAGACGCAAGATGACTACACTCAAGGAAAGGCGCGAGCTAAAACATGACTTCGTCAACAACCCCCAACCATTAATCAAGTCTATAAGTCAAAAGTTATGATCTAAATTAGCACTAAATACAATCTAAATTAGCCAGTATAACTCACAATTGATCAATGATTTACAAACCTAACTTATCATTAAATCCAAATCTAAATTAGCGAATCTAAACTACAAATTAGACATCAATTACATTCAACTTTTACATTAGTTACCAATCTAATTCGGCAAGTCTAAATTACAACTAATCAATAATTTGGGAATCTAATTAAACAAAAATACCAATACATACCACGTTAACAATATCAATATATAATGCTTTTAATTATAACACTTAATAACAAGATTTACTTCCAACAAGTAGTCTAGCAATATCAACATTATTAAGTTTAACCAGCTATCAATTAATCACTAAGTTGTTGGGTAAAACAAGTTTAATCATAACAGAATTAGCTATTCATTAAAAGCGCCCTGCTACCTGATGAAGGCATGAATCCTTGTACAAGAAAATATAAGGTATCTCATCGCTAAAAAATAGCTATGTAAAAAAATTAAATTACATCTAAGACTAACAGTCACATGATACAGGATGCCTATTAATTATTAAAGAAGTTGTCTAAAACAAATGCTAAAAAGGTGTTGTGTAGTAACGTCTTCCCTTTACATCCGTCAGCTATTAAATTGCTAATGAATGTGCACACAGTCAGCTATAAATTCATGTCTGTCAATGATATAATTCACTATCAATTAAAATAAAACGCAGGAATTACCTCCAATCAGACACTCATCAACCATCCAAAACATCATATAATTAAAGAACGCATTCAACTCAGGTGATGGTTAAATGCAGACGCATTCCCAAGAGGGTAACCTCTCCAGGTAACAAGCAAATCGCAGAGATTAAAATGGTAAATGGGTGAGAATAATTCGCAAATATTAAAGGCCAGAATCACAAAGGTTTAAAGGTTGTTCTATTCAACTAATTGTTTTTAATAAAACTATCGACAGCCTTTTCCAAGTGGAATTGACTCAACTTATTTTTAAATAAAATGTATTTTTCTTTTTTCTATACTATCACCCAAGGACAATTCTGGCTATGCCAAAAGCATATCGCAGTGGACTTATCACAGGCATTCGAAAAAGCCTAAATATTACATCGTCGAATCTATATCATAAAGGTTGGATAAAACATTACACCATTATTACACAAAAACATTGACAGATGACAATCTCTGTCCTATGGTAATTATAAATTGTTGCCATACAATTGTACCATCGTTGGAAGATAATTCACGATTCTCAAAAAGAAAACAATCATAGATCAAATAAAATCGTAGGGCCAATTTCGCCTTCAAGAACATATTAAAGTGCAATGGAAAATCGTTGGCCAGGTGTACAGAATCACAAGCCCAAATTCGCCTTCAAAAACGGATTAAATGGCAATGGAAAATCGTTGGCTAGAAGCATAGAATTGCAGGCCCAAATTCGCCTTCAAAAATGGATTAAATGGAAATGGAAAATCATTGGCCAGAAGAATAGAATCGTAGGCCCAAATTTGCCTTCAAAAATGGATTAAATTGCAATGGAAAATCGTTGGCCAGAAGCATAGAATTGCAGGACCAAATTCACCTTCAAAAATAGATTAAATGGCAATGGAAAATTGTTGGCCAGAAGCATAGAATCGCAAGGTTTTACATCACTTTTCTCTGAGTAAAATATCCTTCACAGTAGCGTATAAAGCAGAGGATAAATGCCTACAAGATGTATGAAGATGTCGGGAAAAAAGCGCCCTTAAAACAGATTATCAAGCATAGGAAAAATTGTTGACCAAATGGGTCGGATTGCAAGACGAATCCGCCTTAAGCCAAGATGAAAATGCAGAGACAAATTTTACAGTTGATGTAATAATTTTCAGAGAGAAATTTGCCAGGGGTGAGGAATAAAATTTTGGAGTAAAGAGATAAGTAATTTCATCCACCAAGATGTACATAAAACCCAGTCATAACTAGCAACAAAGGCAGTCTCAACAAGTGTCAATCGCAATGTAATAAGAAACGAAATGCAGACAATGAAATGGCCAAATTCACCAGGTAAACAAGCAATGACTATTGTCTTAAAAATGGAAAATCGCCAGAGCATTATATTCAGAAATGAAAACGACTTAATTATATAAAAACGAAAGAAATGTATCCGGCAAGGAGTACACAATAAATGAATAAAAACACGGAGTTAAAAATTAGGGAATAGGAAGGGTAACAATGGCAGATTTACTCAACACAATAAGGTGCAAGAGCCTCAATCAGCCAAGAAAAGTCAATAGGGTTGGACAACTGGGCAACAGATCCTTCGCTCCTCATCCACGCATAGAAAAGTAGGGCATTTGAATCTATAGGTCATTGTGCACCGAAGTGACGATCGTTGATTCGGCCCCTGGTCAACTTCTCAGGCATGGACTGAAGAGCTAGGGACGAAGATGAAAAGCACAAAAATTCACAACAATCAACAACCAAAGGGCAGTCTCAACATGCAGGGATCGAAGCCAAGGGAATCAATCAACAGCGAGATTAAGGCTATGGGAGGGATTCAACTATCAATTAAAATTCTAAGTCAATCATTTTCTTTACCCAATTAAAAAAATACAAAACTAAAAGCGTAAGTATATTGATAATCTACCATGCAAAAATAAAGGAAATGTACCATAGCCCAAGTCGCCCACTCTGAGTTGTTGTCCTGCGCACTCCGTGCATCTCCCTCTTGTCGACCGATGAGACTTCACCGGTACCTCCCAGCCAACGCTAGGGGCACTCTTCTTCCCCCTTAGCCCCCTAAGCCACAAAGGGGCCACACACACTAACCAGAGAATCAACTAGCTCCCAACTCACCTCGCAAGGTCGGGCTACCACTCCTCACTGAGATGGGTATCCCAACTTCCACAAGCTAAGTCATTTAAGTCTAAAATTCTGTAGTGTGATGTTACGCATAACAGAATAGATCCATCATCCTTCTCCTCCCTCCTTTATATAGATTTTATAAGTCATTTACTTACCCAAAATCCCTTTTAATTTATTGTTCAATAATTTAATTCATAAAAATCCTCCCCGTACATGTGTCACCCATGCCCTTCATTGCATCATAAATTAATGTCATTAATTAATTAATTACTCCTATTTCCTTCACCCACCTAAAATCATTCCTAGAATCGCTCCTAGGTGTCCCCATATTCCCTTACAAGTTTTAATGACTTTCCCCCTTACTAATTTATTAGTTGAGTTTAATTTAGAAAGTTCTTAAATGCTAGATACCTTACTAAGTTAGACTTTCTGTTTTTTCCTTGTGTTTCCCCTTTCTTTTTATGTTTCCCTCTTTTTCCTACTCTCCTAATTCTTTTATATTTCCCTCTTTCCCTTTTTATTTAAAACTCAAATTGGTAGGTGTAGAAAATTAACTTATTCCCCTTTTTTTCCTTTTTAATTAATAAATTTTAATTAGCATAAGTGACAAAACAATTATTTCCCCTTTTTCCCCTTTTTAAATTTTATCCCCCAAAAGATTTTTATAAATTAAATGAATTACTTACCCCCTTCTCGTCACATGATTAATGATGATTATCATTATTATTTATTTATTTTTATTTTTTATTTTTATGTAAATAGATAAAAAATTATCGCAAGTATCACTTAGACCTAGACTTTATTTTCCTAGGTTGGGCAACATTTTATTAGGGGAAATGTTTTAAATATTTCTTATCATGTTATTCATCCTAAGGCCATCTAGGTTTATCCATTTATTAATTAACAACATGAAATTCCCTTCAGAACACACTAGGTGCTCCAAGGGTGCCACTCGCCTTATTCTGTTTCCCTTGCGCGACATGCCCTTCAGGATGCACTACGTGCTCCAAGGGTGCCACTCGCCTCTTGACTGACTTGGTAGACATAAAAACCCCTGGAGTCAATACTCCACCAGGTGATCTTATGGGATACTAAGGGCCTCTAAGGAATAAGGCCCCTTCCTTATTGTGTGCCCCTTAGAATCATCATGAGCGACTATCGCAATCTGCCCTCACAGCATTGTGGGTCCTCTCGAACTAGGTAATCGTTAACCTATAGTTCGAGCCACGACGGGAGTGCTAGTAGGCTGTGGAAAGTATTATGTCCACACCTCTCCCTCAATGTCTCTGGTAGTCGTGCGTGACCCCTCTACTTTACATGTGAATCTGGTCGGCAAGATATCGTCAGCCTGCATCATCAACAAATCATGTCAGAATAATATCCATAATCGTATCATCTAATCAGATGCACAATGTCATATATAAAAAAATCAAACCCCCATTTTCCACTTCTTGACTCAGTCTGGAGTCCAAGGGGTTCCATCGATGCCTCTACATCCTCGAGGTCCAAAATCCTGCACACTCAAGAAAACCAAGTCAATAGCACCTGTTTATGTCAATACAGCAAAACAACATGTCATCAACCCATAATGCCTCATAATCATAATCAAATGCTTAATAGTATAATAATCCATATCACTTGCAAGCAAGTCTCCTCAAAGAATAAGTTCTCTCAGTGCGCGCAAGAGTAGGATGTTACATACACCCCCTCTTGGTCTAAACTTCGTCCCGAAGTTTCACAGTATATAAGTGCCGAAAAATGCGTATCACAGTATCATAATTCTACCTATCAAACAAAAATGGAAATTGTTGGCACATATCATATGCGTCTTCCCAGGTCGTTGAGTGCGGACTATACTTGTCCCACTGGAAATTGACCTGATCTACTCTTCGACGTCATAGTTGTCAAATGCAATGATCTAGGATGCAGATTGGCTCAGCCATAAGCGCCCCCTCGTCCGATACCTGCAATGAACTCATGTCAATAACATGTGTAGGATCACTAATATAATTCCTCAAAACAGATACGTGAAAAACATCATGCATACACCTCAAAGAATCAGGCAAGGCTAGTCGATAGGCCATGGGCCCCTTTCTTTCCACAATCTCGAAAGGTCCCATGAACCTAGGTGAGATTTTAGCTCCCTTTCCAAACTTGATCGAATATAACATTATCCAATATAACATGGAGACTATAACCTCCATTAGCACTTTTCCCTCCTCGACTTGGAGAGCTTTGGGTCTTCCCAAGATTTTTTCGATTCTTCGTAAGATACCGACATTCAACAAAAGGTCTGCACGGGAGCCTTGGCCTCCCCTGTGACTTTCTGCCTAGAATCTCCCAACAAGTCCAAGTTAATCCCTTTTCCGACTCGTTCAAAAAGCGAAAATATTGTCAAGCGGTTTGCTCCTTTCACGCTCGTTAATTTGGATTTGAAAGGTCACGAGTCTTAGTTAAGCTCTTTTCCGACTCATTATTAAAAATTGAAATGATCACTGAGTGATTTGTCCCTTTCACACTCGTTAAAATTAGATTTGAAATATCATGAGTCTTAGTTAAGCTCTTTTCTGACTCGCTATCAAAAATGGAAAAGATCGTCGAGTGAACTTGTCTTTCTCACACTCGTAAATTAGATTTGAAAAGATGTCTATTTGGCACAAGTTTACCCATTTTTCACACCAAGTAGACTAAAAGATATAAAAAGGACATTTTTTGGTGTTAAATTGTGATTGCATCTCATGCCCTTGCTTGTAGTATTGAGCCTTTAGTTAATTCTCGCTTTGCATTATAAACCATGGTCCAAGCAGTTTTCATCCTCAACCAAGCAGAGCCTTGTTTATATCCTTCACAATTTGACACCCTATACCCTGGAGGGAACATCATCCCGAGTGTCCATCTCTCGCATGCATTTCCTTGCATTGAGCATAGGTGCGTTCCACTGTTGGAACTAGTTTTTCTTACTTGCGACACTCATTCCCTCCTCTGTATCATAGCATTCACTTGTTATGAAAAAAAAAAAAGACGGGCGAGAAGGGAATACTATATTGTAATTGACAGCAGTCGTGTCTCCTTTGAACAGAGCACAAAGTTATTAAGTCCTTGAATCATCATAATTTTGGGTTTAGCATGGCCTTAGGAAGTTGATCTCATTACAGAATTTTCTCTACCGACTGGTTAATCTTCCAGTCACTATAGAGAACATTATGGATGCCTCCTGCATCTAGTTGTCAGATCATTAAGTTTATGTTGTCGGACTCCACCATATGTCTCATGCTCTTGTTCAAAGGAATTCTATCAACCTCTATCGGCCACTCCTCTGAAATCTTGACTTCGCATGTCGGCCATACCCTAAGTTTGTCTCAGAATCACATGATACTTTGGTCTTATGATGCACCCATGCCCTACTTTCATCATTGGTAGGTCACCTTGAACCCAGCAATCAACATTTCATCATGGGTTGTTGACTGGGTGGTTTCCCTTGTGCTCGACGGCAAGACATCTATTCACACTTTGGGATTCATGCAGTGTCTTGGATGCCATTAGCCTTATTGGTGGTTTCCTCGCCTTTGTCAACAGTTTTTATCACTGGCTGCTATTCAGAGGGTCTTTTTCATGTACCACTTTCATTTGGCACACGTGAAAGATGCACAGGGTCATTGGTTTGTGAACATGTTCTTCGTCCGATATCCACCAAATCATGAAGTTGTTGCTTTGTTCCTCATGCTGACTGATGAGAGATGCCTTAATGCTCTCCTTTCAATGGGTCTCTTTCCATCGACTTCAACTCATGTATTCTGGATACAAGACTTAGAGTTTTATGAGTACCTTGAGGTTTGCAGTCATTAGTGGCAGGCTCCCTCGCCATTGGCAGATGGGAATACATCAATGTCTCTTGATCAATGGATCTCTCAAATGTTCGACACTAGCTCCTTTATTCACATTTGTAGAGATGTAATCGGTGCCTTGATACCTACTTTCATCATTGGTAGGTTCTCTCATGTTTGTTAACAGTATACCTCAATGACCGGTAATCAAACGATGTCTCATCATATTCGACCTCAACTCATTTATTCACATGATGTAGACTTGCACCATTGGCGGATTGTATTGAAAACTTGAAGACATCACTTTGTAGACACAGCTTTACTGAGCTGTTGCTTCCATTTCATCGGACCAATACCTATTTGACTTCAGCGATCATGGGGGATTAGATTGTACTCCATGGTATATAGATATCTTCTGATTGATTTTGAGACTGGTTTCATTGGTCCTTGTTCGTGACTATGACAGCTATTGGCATGTAACCGCATTTATATTTGCCTACTCATGACCATGAACACTTGTTGGTATATTTTCCACATGGATCTGCATTGTATTTTTGGCAGCCATGTATGCAAAGTCAGTACATAATGTAATGAGCAATTGAGTTCATCCAGTTGGTTCTCTACCACTCCACTTCTGGGTTATTTATAATTTATTTCAGCCATCGCAGATACTCCTCTGATCTCACACATTAGGGGCATCTGTTATAGCAAGATTTGCCTCACCATTGCTATCGTGCATAGAGGGCCTTTTTCCATTTCCTTATGCAGACTTATCAACCCCCTTTTTGATAAATCTAGAGCCAAAATTATATATTTTTCCACATATATGCTTCCTAACTGCTTTGCAAGATGCGTATACGCTTGCTGCTCCACTACAGCTCACGTATATCGGGATTTGTGCCAGAAAATACAAAATGAGGTCGGGTTTCCATGTCACGAAAAATGATCTCTGATATTTGGCCTTCCATATACTGGAAACATTTCGACTCGGCCCTTCAATTGCATTCTGGAGGCCATAAGAGCACAATTTCAAGCTATGGAAAAAGAGAGAGAAATCATTCAACTTTGAGAGAAAAGTTACTCTAGAGAAATTACTTCATATTGAGTCTGCATCCCTTTGTCCCTCAAGTTTGAACATAGTGTCCAGCCCCCAAGCTATTTCCTTATTGTCGAGAGGACCTCATTACCTCTATGCTATGAGCTTGCCTTTGGTGGAGACCCAGTTGGAAGGAACTTGGTTTCTTGGTTTCGAACCGTGCCGACATGGAAGTCTGTAATGTTGATACTTTTGTTGATCAATTATTAATAGAAATTATCCTTTCTCGTCCTATCGATATCTTGCAAATATATGATTATTATCCATGGGCATGTTTGTAATGTTTATTAATGGATTGTGTTATCTGATGTGCTAACTCATTTTATATATTGTCACTAAATACTTGCATCGCTCGTTTGTTGAGAACTTCTTGCATGTGTAAAGTTTTGGGTCAAAGTGCTCAATGGTGGAACGACACCAAACAATTGGATCGAGGTAGGATTCTTCCTCGTATTGCACATTAGTTTATATAGCACATGTTGGAATTGAGCTGATTTCTGCAGTCATACCTGTCTGTTGTGGTTTACCCTTAGCCATAGAGAGTTTTTCCCTTGTAATATAATTGGCGACTCCACTAAGGAAAGATCTCCCTTCTAGTCATGTTGGGGATCCATCACCAACCTCTGCTAGTCATGTTGGAGATTTTCTACTAGCCTCTGCAAGTCATGTTGGGGGCATTCATATGATTGAGAAGCCTAGACGTCTCATACGTAAGCCTATATTCCTTTGCAGGACTTGTGAAGGAAGTCACCTTACTCGTTTATGTCCCTTTACTGCTGGGATACCAGAAGTGTGGGGCTCACCTAAGGGCCCTTCGAGTTCTGAGGAATCTATGGTTTCACAAAACTCTGTTCCTTTTTTGGTTGATACAACAGTCATGTCGATGCAATCTTCAGCTGACACCCCTTTTCCTTTAGGGAATGATGTGTCCTTTGACCTTGTTGTCTCACATCCCGTTCAACTTGTGATTGTTTTGATGCAATCTTTGACCGACGCCTCTCCTATGTTCGGGGGTGATGTGTCTCTTGACCTTTTTGTCTCACATCTTGTTCAACCAACGGTCGTGTCGATGCAATCTTCGACCGACAACAATCATTTTTTTTGGGGTGATGCACCTCTTGACCTTGTGGTCTCGCATCCTATTCAACCAATGGTTGAGGAAGTGGTCGTATCGATGCAATTTTCGGTTGATCCCACTCTTCTCTTGGAGAGTGACAAGTCTAAGGAAGTGGTCACGCCAATGCAATTTTTGGTCGATCCCCCTCTTCTGATTCTAGTTCTATACCTTCTATTCCATATCCTTATCATTTCTAGTACTTCACCTTCTGAAGAAGAGATAGTTTTACTCTTCCCGAGTTCTCTCCCTCCAAGTCTTGATGAGGTTCCCTTTGATTGGGATGGTCTTGTGAGGTATCCAATGCCTCCGCCTATGTCTTTTCCAGGAAGAGACATTATCTGATATAACACGGAGATGATACCCTTCGTTAGCACTTTGTCCTCCTCGACTTGGAGAGCTTTGGGTCTTCCCGAGCTTGTGTCGGTTCTTCCGAAGATAGCGACATTCCACAGAAGGTCCGCACAGGAGCCTTGGCCTCCCCCGTGGCTTGTCGCCTAGCATTTCTAAAACGAGTCTTAGATAATCTCTTTTCCGACTCGTTATTAAAAATTGAAAAGATCGTCGAGTGATTTTCCCCTTTCACACTCGTTAAAATTGGATTTGAAAGATCATGAGTCTTAGTTAATATCTTTTCCGACTCGCTATCAAAAATGGAAAAGATCGTCGAGTGAACTTGTCTTTTTCACACTCACAAATTGGATTTGAAAAGACGTCTATTTGGCACAAGTTTACCCCTTTTTTCACACCAAGTAGACTAAAAGATATAAAAAAAGGACATTTTTTGGCGTTAAATTGTGATTGCATCTCATGCCCTTGCTTGCAGTATTGAGCCTTTATCCATTTCTCGCTTCGTGTTATAAATTATGGCCCAAGCAGTTTGCATCCTCAACCAAGCAGAGCCTTGTTTATATCCTTCACAATTTGACACCCTATACCCTGGAGGGAACATCACCCCAAGTGTCCATCTCCCTCATGCATTTCCTTTCATTGAGCATAGGTACGTTCCACTGCTGGAACTAGTTTTGCTTACTTGCGACACTCGTTCCCTCCTCTGTATCAGAGCATTCACTTTTTATGAAAAAACAAAAAAATACGGGTGGGAAGGGAGTACTATATTGTAATTGGCAGCAATCGTGTCGCCTTTGAACAGAGCACAAAGTTATTGAGTCCTTGTGTCATCATAATTTTGGGTTTAGCATGGCCTTAGGAAGTTGATCTCGTTACAAATTTTTCTCTACCGACTGGTTAATCTTCCAGTCCCTATAGAGAACATTATGGATGCCTCTTGCATCTAGTTGTCACATCATTAAGTCTATGTTGTCGAAGTCCATCATATGTCTCATGCAATTTTTCAAAGGAAGTATATCAACCCGTGTCGGCCACTCCTCATAAATCTTGACTTTGCATGTCAACCATACCCTCATTTTGTCTCATAATCACATGATACCTTGGTCTTATGATGAACCCTGACCCTACTTTCATCATTGGTAGGTCACCTTGAACCCAGCAATCGACATTTCATCATGGGTCGTTGATTGGGTGGTTTCCCTTGTGTTTGACAGCAAGACATCTATTCACACTTTGGGATTCATGCAGTGTCTTGGATTCCATTAGCCTTATTGGTGGTTTCCTCTCCTTTGTCAGCAATTTTCATTGTTGGCTGATATTCATAGAGTCTTTTTCGTGTACCGCTTGCATTTGGCACACATGAAATATGCACAGGGTCGTTGGTTCGTGAACATGTTCTTTGTCCGATCTCCACCAAATCATGAAGATCCTGCTTTGTTCCTCGTGTTGACTAATGAGAGATGCCTTAATTCTCTCCTTTTAGTGGGTCTCTTTCCATCGACTTCAGCTCATGTATTATGGATACAAGACCTAGAGTTTTATGAGTACCTTGAGGCTTGCAGCCATTAGTGGCGGGCTCTTTCACCATTGAAAGATGGGAATACATCCATGTCTCATGATCAATGGATCTCTCAAGTGTTCAACACCAGCTCCTTTATTCACATTTGTAGAGATGTACTCGGTGCCTTGATACCTACTTTCATCATTGGTAGGTTGTCTCGCGTTTGTTAACGATATACCTCAATGACTGGTAATCAAACGATGTCTCATCGTGTTCGACCTCAAATCATTTATTCACATGATGTAGACTTGCACCATTGGCGGATTGTATTGAAGACTTGAAGACATCACTTTGTAGACACAGCTTTCTTGAGTTGTTGCTTCCATTTCATTGGACCGGTACCTATTTGACTTCAGCGATCATGGGAGATTAGATTGTACTCCATGGTATACAGATTTTTTTAGATTGATTTTGAGACTGGTTTCACTGGGCCTTGTTCGTGACTATGATAGCTATTGGCATGTAACCACATTTATACTTGCCTACTCATGACCATGAACACTTGTTGGTATATTTTCCACATGGATCTGCATTGTATTCTTGGCAGCCATGTATGCAAAGTCAGTACATAATGTAAATAAGCAATTGAGTTCATCCAGCTGGTTCTCGACCACTCCACTTCTGGGTTATTTATAATATATTTCAGCCATTGCAGATACTCCTCTGATCTCACACATTAGGGGGCATCTGTTATAGCAAGATTTGCCTCACCATTGCTATCTTGCATAGGGGGCCTTTTTCCATTTCCCTATGCAGACTTATCAACCCCTTTTTGATAAATCCAAAGCCAAAATATATATTTTTCCACATATACGCTCCCTAACTGCTTTGCAAGATGTGTATACGCTTGTTGCTCCACTACAGCTCGCGTATATCGGGATTTGTGCTAGAAACTACAAAATGAGGTCGGGTTTCCATGTCACGACAAAGGATCTCTAATCTTTGGCCTTCCATATACTGGAAACGTTCTAACTCAGCCCTTCAGTTGCATTATGGAGGCTATAAGAGCACAATTTCAAGCTATGGAAAAAGAGAGAGAAAGAATTCAACTTTGAGAGCAAAGTTACTCTGGAGAAATTACTTCATATTGAGTCTACATCCCTTTGTCCCTCAAGTATGAACATAGTGTTTAGCCCCCAAGCTCTTCCCTTATTGTCAAGAGGATCTCATTATCTCTTTGCTATGATCTTGCCTTTGGTGGAGGAATTAAGTGGTGGAGACCTAGTTGGAAGGAACTTGGTTTCTTGGTTTCGAACCGTGTCGACACGGAAGTTTGTAATGTTGATACTTATGTTAATCAATTATTAATAGAAATACTCCTTTCCCGTCCTATCAATATCTTGCAAATATATGATTATTATCCATGGGCATGTTTGTAATGTTTATTAATGGATTGTATTATCTGATGTACTAACTCATTTTATATACTGTCACTATATACTTGCATCGCTTGTTTGTTGAGAACTTCTTGTAGCTGTAAAGCTTTGGGTCAAAGTGCTCAACGATGGAACCAAATCAAACGATTGGATCCAGGTAGGCTTATTCCTTGTCTTGCACATTAGTTTATATAGCACATGTTGGAATTGAGTTTATTTCTGCAGTCATACCCGTCTATTGTAGTTTACCCTTGGCTATAGAGAGTTTTTCCCTTGTAACAGTAATCCTGCTGGATGTCTATGTTTAGCTTTTACCTGCTGACATTCTAGACATCGAGCCACATAGTCGACTATGTCTTCCTTCATTCCTTTCCAGAAGAATAAGGGTTTAAGGTCCTCCCTCATCTTCGTGACTCTTGGGTGAGCCATGTATACTGCTCTATGAGCCTCGTTTAGGATCAGGATCCTCAACTCACCGTTCGGTGGTACGTAAATCCAATTTTTAAACCTCAATAATCCATCGTCGTCAAACATAAATCCTTCAAATCTTTGTATCATCATTGTGTTTTGTCCAATAAAATCCTTGACCTCTTTTTACCAGTCATCATCACGCTGTAAAGTTAGAATCTTTTCACGTAGATTCGTCTGAAGAGGCAACACCAAAAAGATGCGTGGTCTCTGACTCAATGCATCTACCACTCAGTTCACTGTTCCTTCGCATATTTCTCCTCATGCCTTCTCAGTTTCATCGAGATGTAAGCGATCACCTGATTGTCTTGCATCAAGACTCTGCCTAAGCCTTCCTTGGATGAGTCAGTGCATACCAATAAGTTCGCGTCCATGTCAGGGACCTTTAGTATCGGTGTTGTTGTCAACAACTCTTTGAGCCTCCCAAATGCTTTCGCGCTTTTTTCGGTCCAAACAAACTTCTTGTTCTTCTTCTGCAATTTTGTGATCAGATTTGCTATCTTCGAAAATCCCTCGACGAACCATCAATAGTATCCTGTTAAACCCATGAAACTACGCACTTCCGGGACATTCGTCGGTGCAGGCCATTCCATAATAGCCTCGACCTTTGTTGGATCCATGGTGATACCTTCACCAGAGATGACATGCCCTAAGTAGTGAATCCTCGATTGATAAAACGAGCATTTGGAAAACTTCCCATATAATTTTTTCTCTCGTAGACACTGTAGTACCAAGCGCAAGTGCTCGTCATGCTCCTCCGTCGTCCGAGAGTAAATAAAAATATCATCAATGAATACTTGGACAAACTTGTCCAAGTACTCATGGAACACCCCGTTCATCAAACTCATAAATAACCCTGGGGAGTTTGTCAGTCCAAACAGTAAAATAGTAAACTTGTAATGATTGAACCTCATCTTAAAGGAGGTCTTAGGGATGTCATCCTCCTTAATCCGTAACTGGTGATATCCTGATCACAAATCGATCTTTCAGAACACCGTTTCACCCTTCATCTGATCAAACAGGTCATCAATCCTTGGCAATGGATACTGAGTATTGATCGTTGCCTTGCTCAATTGACAGTAGTCAATGGAGAGCCTCCATGACCCATCCTTATTTCGTATGAAAATAACAGTCACACCCCACGGTGACACACTTGGACGTATCAGGCCCAGGTCCCGCAATTATTTCAGTTACATTCTCAACTCCTGTAACTTCGGGGTCGACATCCGATAAGGCATACTAGCTATCAGTTTAGTCCCCAGTTTTAGGTCTATAGTAAACTCCAATTACCTCTCCGGCGGCATCCCCGGTAACTCCTCTGGAAAGATGTCTTCAAACTCTCTCACCACCAGAAGGTGTTCTATACCTTACGCTACTCCCTTCTCGTTTAACGCAAGGATCGAATAAAGCTTACATCCCTTGTGCATGCTCTTCTGTAGCTATAAGGAAGAGATGAACCCCAAGGAAACTCCTTGGTTCCATCCTACAATCATGGGTCTTTGTCCCTCATTATCGACCAATCTCAACCGTTTCGTCTTACATTTGAGTATCGCTTCATGCGATTCCAACCATTCCATACCAATCACGACGTCATAAGATCCTAAGATTGTGACGTGTAGGTTGGCCCTGGTGACAAACTCTCCCAGGTTGAGGGTACAGTCTGTAACCTTTCCTCCAACCTTTTGTTTGGCTCTAGAAGCCATCTCTATGAAGCTAAACTCATCATGTTCAACTGCCTTTACCTTAATCCTTTTTAGCGTTGCACCAGAAATGAAACTCTCAGTAGCACCGGGATCTATCAAAATACTAAGGGTCTGGTCAGCGATGGTACCTGACGTCTCGAGCATAGTCGACGGGTGCTCTGTCTGGCGGTTATTCATCGCTTCATGAATTTGATGGGCCTTGCCCATATCTCCCACGGTAGTGGGTCTGGCTAATCCAGATTCTCTAGTCCTCTCCACAGGGCAGTTGCACTGGTTGTGTGGCTCCCCACACATCCAACACCCCTTCTTCGGTCCAGTACTCCTGGTACCTAAAGTAGAAGATGACGACCCACTGGCTTGGAATCTTGGTCTATTCTATTGAACAGGCCTAAAATGATGTTGCTACGGTCGATGTTGTTGTTGATGTTGTGGTCCCTGATAAGGTGTCCGCTGCTGAGGCGTCGGTCGACAAGGTGTAGTGAAAGTGCATCCTCTCTGGAAGCCATGAAATCCTGGCGAATGTCTGGCTGTTGTCTGATGTTGTTGCGCACCAGATGACACCTGCCCTACTGGTCTCGTTGGGTCTTTCTCTGACCCCCGCTAATAAGATCCTCCTCTGTTATGAGGGACTTCTGGATGGCATCATGCAAGGTTTGAGGCATCAGAATCCTAAGATTTTCACGTATGCTACCATTAAGTTCAAATACGAACCTGTTGACCGTAAGTTTCTAAGTATTAATATGCGGATCATACCGAAGCAGCTCCATAAAACGGGCCTCATACTCGGGCACCATACAGTCACCCTGTCATAAGGCGTTGAACTCATTGAGCTGACCCTCAATGAATTCCTCTGATAGGTACCTCTCTCGAAACCATTCCTCGAACAGTTCCCATGACACGTCTTCGACGGCCATGTTCAGTTGCGGTAGGAGCGTCTTCCACCATAGAAGAGCGCTCCCCTTCAGTTGAAATACTGCCATGTGGACCTTCAAGTTGGAGGTATAGTCGCAAAGTGCAAAGAACATCGCCATATTCTCCAACCATGCCTCAACGGCTGCACCATCCAGGGCACCAAAGAACTTGGGAAATTTGACCTTCTCGACTTCACGGTGAATGCTACAAGTACCAACCAGAGCACGCAGTGGACCCTTAGGGGGTGTTGGCACTCTGGTCTCATCTTTATCCAAGCGGCTGATCAGTGCCTCAGACATCCGCTGAAAAGACCTCATCATCCCAACCACGTCACCCACCACTATCTGCTCCTGCCCGACAACCTGTTCGTCTCCCTGGGGGTTGGACCCCTCAGACGTGGATGTTGCTGGAGGCATCGCGCCTCCTCCCCTAGCACCCTGTCGTCTTCCTCTGCAGCATCCTCTACCATGTTTACCTGCACGAATACAAGTCAAATTATTTATAAACATTAAAATCAATATCATAACAACAAAATTCGTAGTGGTCCCAAGTCGCGGGTTGAACCCGCTCTGATACCATATGTAACGACCCCTTTGTGACGACTACAAGCGAAGCAGAAGTGTAATTTTTTTTTTGTTTTTAGGCAAGAAGGCGACAACGACAAAAGTTTAACCACACCACTGACAACGAATACAAGCACGCAGTCCAGGCAATAGGCAACTAAGACGCCACACACTGGCGCAAGAGAAACTGTTCGAAACGTGCATAGAGAAATAAGGGAAACAACTACCTGCTAGACACAACATGACCAAGCCTACCAACTAAGGGACAACATCCCCCTCCCAACACCACAGCCTTGATGAACAAGACTAGAACCTCAAGGCGTGCAAACCAAATGCATGAAGGTGTGCAACCCATGCGCCAAAGAAACTTACAACACTCACACAGAAGGCACCGACTTCGACCAAGTTATCATTCGTCGCTATCCAATAGGGTGTGCCATGATCCCCTCATCAAGAGTCATGTCATCCCCAGGTGATAGATGCGTCAATAACCTTGGCGCCAAACATCCTATCTGGACTAAAGATTCTAGATAACTCCGACGCGCTAGGAACCAAAACCTGACAAGAAGGCTACACTTAATACCCCAAGCAATGGGTCACCCAGATGCAATATGACTACACTCAAGGAAATGCGTGAGCTAAAACATGACTTCGTCAACAATGCCCAACCATTAATAAAGTCTATAAGTCAAAAGTTATGATCTAAATTAGCACTAAATACAATCTAACTTAGCCAGTCTAACTCACAATTGATCAATGATTTACAAACCTAACTTATCATTAAATCCGAATCTAAATTAGCGAATCTAAACTACAAATTAGACATCAATTACATTCAACTTTTACATTAGTTACCAATCTAATTCAGCAAGTCTAAATTACAACTAATCAATAATTTGGGAATCTAATTAAACAAAAATACCAATACATACCACGTAAACAATATCGATATATAATGCTTTTAATTATAACACTTAATAACAAGATTTACTTCCAACAAGTAGTCTTGAAATATCAACATTATTAAGTTTAACTAGCTATCAATTAATCATTAAGTTGTTGAGTAAAACAGGTTTAATCATAACAGAATTAGCTATTCATTAAAAGCACCCTGCTGCCTGATGAAGGCATGAATCGTTGTGCATGAAAATATAAGGTATCTGATCGCTGAAAAATAGCTATGTAAAAAAATGAAATTACATCTAAGACTAATAGTCACATGATACAGGCTGCCTATTAACTATTGAAGAGGCTTTGTAAAAAAAATGCTAAAAAGGTGTTGTGTAGTAACGGCTTCCCTTTACATCTGTCGGCTATTAAATTGCTAATGAATGTGCACACAGTCAGCTATAAATTCATGTCTGTCAATGATATAATTCGTTATCAATTAAAATAAAATGCACCAAACAAAACGCAGGAATTACCTCCAATCAGACACGCATCAACCATCCAACGCAGCACATAATTAAAGAACGCATTCAAATCTCTCCAGGTAATAAGCAAATCGCAGATATTAAAATGGTAAATGGCTGAGAATAATTCGTAAATATTAAAGGCCAGAATCACTGAGGTTTAAAGGTTGTTCTATTCAACTAATTGTTGTTAATAAAACTATCGACAGCATTTTCCAAGTAAAATTGACTCAACTTATTTTTAAATAAAATGTATTTTTCTTTTTTCTATACTATCACCCAAGGACAATTCTGGCTACGCCAAAAGCATACGGCGGTGGACTTATCACAGGCGTTTGTCCAAGTCTAAAGATTACATCGTCAAATATATATCATAAAGGTCGGATAAAACATTACACCATTATTAGACAAAAACGTTGTCAGACAACAATCTCTATCCTATGGTAATTAGAAATTGTTTCCATACAAATGTACCATCGCTGGCAGATAATTCGCGATTCTCAAAAGGAAAATAGTCATAGATCAAATAAAATCACAAGGCCAATTTCTCCTTCAAGAACAGATTAAAGTGCAATGGAAAATCATTGGCCAGGTGTACAAAATCGCAAGCCCAAATTCGCCTTCAAAAATGGATTAAATGGAAATGGAAAATCGTTGGCCAGAAGCATAGAATCGCAGGCCCAAATTCACCTTCAAAAACGGATTAAATGGCAATGGAAAATCGTTGGCTAGAAGCATAGAATAACAGGCCCAAATTTGCCTTCAAAAATGGATTAAATGGCAATGGAAAATCGTTGGCCAGAAGCATAGAATCGCAGGCCCAAATTCGCCTTCAAAAACGGATTAAATGGCAATGTACAATCACTAGCCAGAAGCATAGAATCGCAGGGTTTTACATCAATTTTCTCTGAGTAAAATCTCCTTCACAGTAGCATATAAAGCAGAGGATAAACGCCTGTGAGATGTATGAAGATGCTAGGCAAAAATCGCCCTTAAAACAGATTATCAAGCATAGGAAAAATTGTTGGCCAGATAGGTCGGATTGCAAGATGAATTCGCCTTAAGATAAGATGAAAATGCAGAGAAAAATTTTACAGATGATGTATTGATTTGAAGAGAGAAATTCGTCAGGGATGAGGAATAAAATTTCGGAGTAAAGAGATAAGTACTTTCATCCACCAAGATGTAGATAAAACCAAGTCATAACCAGCAACGAAGGCAGTCTCAACAAGTGTCAATCACAATGTAATAAGAAACGAAATGCACACAACGAAATGGCCAAATTCACCAGGTAAACAAGCAATGACTGTTGTCTTAAAAATGGAAAATCGCCAGAGCATTATATCCAGCAATGAAAACACCTTAATTATATAAAAACGCAAGCAATGTATCCAGCAAGGAGTACACAATAAATGAATAAAAATGCAGAGTTAAAAATTAGGGAATATGAAGGGTAACAATGATGGATTTACTCAACAAAATAAGGTGCAAGACCCTCAATCAGCCAAGAAAATTCAAAAGGGGTAGACGACTGGGCAACACATCATTCACTCCTCATCCATGCACAGAAAAGCAGGGTGTTTGAATCTATAGGTCGTTGTGTACCGAAGTGACGATCGTCGATTCGGCTCCTGGCCGACTACTCAGGCGTGGACTTAAGAGCTAGGGACGAAGATTAAAAGTGCAAAACTTCACAACAATCAACAACTAAAGGGCAGTCTCAACATGCAGGGATCGCAGCTAAGGGAATCAATCAACAGCGAGCTTAAGGCTATAGGGGGGATTCAGTTATCAATTAAAACGCTAAGTCAATCATTTTCTTTACCCAATTAAAAAAATACATAACTAAAAGAGTAAGTATATTGATAATCTACCATGCAGAAATAAAGGAAGTGTACCATAGCCCAAGTCACCCGCTCTGAGTTGTTGTCCCACGCGCTCCATACAGCTCTTGCTTCCCGACCGATGAGACTTCACCGGTACCTCCCAGCTAATGCTAGGGGTACTCTTCTTCCCCCTTAGCCCCCAAGCTGCAAAGGGACCATGCACACTAACCAGAGAATTAGCTAGCTCCCAGCTCGCCTCGCAAGGCCAAGCTACCACTCCTCACTGAGCTAGGTATCCCAACTCCCACAAGCTAAGTCAGTCAAGTCTAAAATTTGGCAGCGTAACGTTATGCATAACAGAAGAGATCCATCATCCTCCTCCTCCCTCCTTTATATAGATTTTCTCAATCATTTACTTTCCCAAAATCCCTTTTAATTTATTGTTCAATAATTTAATTTATAAAAATCCTCCCCATACATGTGTCACCCATCCCCTTCATTGCACCATAAATTAATTTCATTAATTAATTAATTACTCCTATTTCCCTCACCCACATAAAAGCATTCCTAGAATCGCTCCTAGGTGTTCGCATATTCCCTTACAAGTTTTAATTACTTTCCCCCTTACTAATTTACTAGTTGATTTTAATTTAGAAAGTTCTTAAATGTTAGATACCTTACTAAGTTAGACTTTCTGCCTTTTCCTTGTGTTTCCCCTTTCTTTTTATGTTTCCCACTTTTTCCTAGTTTCCTAATTCTTTTAGATTTCCCTCTTCCTCGTTTTATTTAAAACTCAAATTGGCAGGTGTAGAAAATTAACTTATTCTTGTTTTTTCCTTTTTAATTAATAAATTTTAATTAGCCTAAGTGACAAAACAATTCTTTCCCCTTTTCCCCTTTTTAAATTTTATCCCCCAAAATATTTTTATAAATTAAATGAATTACTCACCCCCTTCTCGTCACATGATTAATGATGATTATCATTATTATTTATTTATTTTTATTTTTTATTTTTATATAAATAGATAAAAAAATTATTACAAGTATTACTTAGACCTAGACTTTATTTTCCTAGGATGGGTGACATTTTATTAGGGGAAATGTTTTAAATATTTCTTATCACATTATTCATCCTAAGGCCATCTAGGTTTATCCATTTATTAATTAACAATGTGACGTGCCCTTCAGGATGCTCTAGGTGCTCCAAGGGTGCCACTCGCCTCATTCTATTTCCCTTGCGTGATGTTCCCTTCAAAATGCACTACGTGCTCCAAGGGTGTCACTCGCCTCTTGACTGACTTGGTAGACATCAAAACCCCTGGAGTCAATACTCCTCCAGGTGATCTTGTGGGAGACTAAGGGCCTCTAAGGAATAATGCCCATGCCTTATTGCGCGCCCCTTAGAATCATCGTGAGTGACTGTCGCAGTCTGCCCTCACGGCATCATGGGTCTTCTCGAACTAGGTAATCGTTAACCTACAGTTCGAGCCATGGCGGGAATACTAGTAGGTTGTGGCAGGGATGTTGTCCACACCTCTCCCTCAACGTCTCTGGTAGTCGTGCGTGACCCCTCTACTCCACATGTGAGTCCGGTCGGCAAGCTATCGTCAGCCTGCATCATCAACAAATCATGCCAAAATAATATCCATAATCGTATCATCTAATCAGATGCACAATGTCATATATACAACAATAAAACTCCCATTGTCTGCTCCCTGACTCGGTCCGGAGTCCAAGGGGTTCCATCGATGCCTCTGCATCCTCGAGGTCCAAAATCCTGCACACTCAGGAAAACCGAGTCAATAGCACATGTCTATGTCAATACAGCAAAACAAAATGTCATCAACCCATAACACCTCATAATCATAATCAAATGCTTAATAGTATAATAATCCAGATCACTTGCAAGCAAGTGTCCTCAAAGAATAAGTTCTCTTAGTGCACGCAAGAGCGGGATGTTACAATTATCATGACTTGAAACTATGAACATTGGTTAAATTTTCTTTATGTATTTGGACCTTTAATTTGAATTACATGACATTACAAAGGTCAATACTATAAAATCTCTTGTTATTATCATGTAATGGTTTTCAAGTCATTATTGTTATTACGTGGTCATTATGAAAATTTTATTGCAATTAATTGTTTTAACGATCATTCTTAATAACCACATAATTCGAAAAACTGAATTGATTACATGTTACACTATGTTTAAGACATGAGCCTAATCAATCAATTCAGAATTGCATTGTTTACCGTGAATTAAATGGAAAAGTGGCCCAAGAGTTGTCTAGTGATTTAACAATTCATTTTTATACATTTGTTTATAGTTTGTTTTTAAAATAAGCATAGATATGAGTTTTTTTTTGTATTTTTTTATTATATTAATCATTAAATATTTGATTTAAAACAATACATAATGGAACATTCCATAGTTATTCTGAAATATTTTTGTTATTATTAGGGTTTGATTTTTTTTTAGCATGAAAGACGTTTAAATTATTTGTTTGATTTTGTTTGATATTATTAATAATTGTTCTAATTGTTTTGTTTACGGGATCTCATACTCCATATCATGGAAGAGAGTTGGAATTATTTGTTTTGGGAGAATAGTTGCTAAAGGATTGAAATGAGACAACTAAAAAATCGCTTCACTTCTTAGGAGGCAAAATCGAATCTTCATTTCTAGGCAAACGATAACGAATTTACAGAAACGCTTGAAAACCCATCTGCAGAACAAAGCGTTTTACCTTAATCTTGAGGAGTTTCTCCAGAAATGGAACGGTTTGGGAGATACGGACATATATTGGACATCAAATTTTCCATATTTTGTGTTGCAGTCAACCTCCGATTTGGCTTTTGTTTGAATGACCCGGGGATATAAGAGATTGATGCTTAGCATGAAATTAATTAAATTAAATCAGTTTATGTAGTATGGTATTATAAAAAGAAGATTAGATCTCTGGAAAAAAAAAGGAGGAGCATGGAATAGCTAATGGACGTGGGATTGTAATGGGAAGACATTGAACCTCGTTTTTCTTCAGACTTTTGTTCTGTGAGTAATTTTGGAGTTTTTTTTAATATAATATCATTTGTTTTCAGCTATGTGTTCATTTTCTTCCTGTCATAGATTTATAGAATGAAACCTTGGATTTTGTCCATGTTTTATTAATTCATTGTTATGATATTAATTTGTGTATCTTTTGTTCCAAATATCAATATTTTAAAAATAGCATTTGTTATCATCTTTATCAATTCTTTATGTTATTGATAGATAAATGCATGTGTAAAATGTATTAGATTCTTCTTATGCAAACTGCATGTTTTTAATTATTTATTTTTAATGAAATGTGTTTCGTAATTGAAATAATACATTATTATTCTCCATAAAGGATTGATCTGAAATTTTGCTTCATTTCCTTATCTGTATTAAATCTACTCTAATTTGTTGAAATTTCTTTCACCAAAATTTTGTTGGACTTGAAGTGCAACATTGTCTCTCTGAGAATTTCTTTTATAGGTGGACAATCTAATAGAGTTTTGATCAGGATATTTTAGTCATTGTATTTTGTCATATTTTGTTTGTATGGTTTATTTGAATATAAATTTTTAATTGTAACAGTTTATTTTAAATGCTTTGATCATTTGAATAACTCATGTCATAAATTACATTCAAAATCATTTAGTTTAGTTTGATTGTTATCTTATCTTGAATATTATTGTTTCAGTATGATTGATGTTTGAATTATTTGTTTTCTTTATTATTTATAGATATTGTTTAGATTGGATTTGTTGGGATTAAGTTCCATTACATACTTTGAAATTCTCATTTCCACAAGGTTTCTAGTAAATCTTGTACCCATGTACAACTTGTAAATTTTGTGAATTTATGTAATCAAGTGTAAGGTTATCTAATCTAATAGATCATTGTAAATACTCAAAATATGACAATTCGTAGTTAGGATATTTAACAATTTTTCACTTATTTATTAGATAGATCCTTTCACCGGGCAATGGAGTCATTAAACCTGCCAGGGATAGTTACCTTAAATTGCTTAGGTTACACTTAAACAACCTCGGACTGGAATATTCCCTTGCAGTTGGCAAGTGGTCAATATCGCCCATCAACAAATGGCACTAGAAAGAGGTCCAGGTAAAATTAAATGATTGAATTCTTTAGTTTCAAATTATTTCTCTCAATCATTTAGTTCTTCGCCCATAATTATTTTTGACTCATTTTCTATCCTTCGGTGATGTCATCCACATGCTTAAGGGCTAGTTAGATGACAAGCTAACTCGTAGCCGAATTCTTTATTATCACATTACAACAACGGCTCCTGCCCAAATTCCTATATGGGAACGTGTTTTTAATCTCCCATTTGTTAACATTCCCAGTAAGACACTTTATCTCTTGTCAGGACCTACATTTGACGGTGAAGGGAGCACATCCGTAGAAAATTATCTTTATAATTTTTTTTATAAATGTTTAAAACATAATATCATTGATCTTAATGTTGTATGTAGATTGTTCTCTCTAACCTTTCGAGATCAGGTTAAATGTTGGTTCGAATATTTTCCAGCTAATTTAATTCATTCTTGGTTCGAGTTTGGAACTGAGTTTTATCTAATTTTAACAATTCTGATTATGATAAATTAGGTGAGGAATTGAATTTTCTTAGGAAAGAAAATGATGAATCATTAGAAGATGTTGCAATTAGGCTCATACATTTTTGTACTAGATTCCCTTTGAAAGAAATGCCTCTTATTGATGAAGGGTTTCAATATCTCATTTCTCTTTCAGATGAACAAGATCAATTAATTGTTAACCAATCTGAATTAGGCATTAATACTCATTCATAGTTTGGTTTAAACTTTCATGATGATCTTGAAAAATTACAAGTTGTAGAATCACAACATTGTTTTCCAATTTCTTTAATTTTGAAGCAACATGATATCTTGAAAGATGCAATTGTCCCTCCTAATAATTATTTTTCATCAATGTCTTCTTCTAATGAAAAAGAAACTTTAAATAAAGGCAGTGGTCATATTATCCAAGACACTACAACTATTTCAAAAGAGAAAGAAATTGCATCTGATATTTGTGATTATGTTATCAGTAAATCTTCTCCAAATTCATTTGAACAAGTCAAAGATCAATTTATGGGAGACGACATCATTATTCAGACTAGTAATCAACCATCTTACTCTAGTGATTTTCTCTCACATTTTTCCTTCCACAATGAACCAAATTTTCTCTTGGAAACTATCTCATACTCTTTAAAAGAGCATACAATAGGGGTTGATCAGTTCACACAAGGAGAGGAAACAAACATACAAGTCAAAAGCTATATGTCAATCATTTCAAGAGACACATTTTTGCTTCTCAATTCTTCTACATATTATTCCTTGTACCCTGATATTTTTTATCCTTATGTTGTGCAATTATGTGTTCCAGATTATCTTGGAGAGAATTCAGCATTATATAATCAGGTACAAATTAATAGATATTACCGAATAGAATATAAAGAGGAGAATAATTATGCTTATGAACATATTAATTCTTATTCTTATCAATTATTCATGGGTAAAATAGGAAATGATGTAAAAGGGTATCAAATGGCGTCTTCTACTGATTGATCTCAATTTGTGCTTAAAGAAGGATATGATTTTTGTCATAATCAATTATTTGAGGTTCAAAAGTATAATCAACCAAATACTATTACCAGTAACGATTGTTCAAAAGCATTGGTTGTTTCACTTGGTTTTCCTCAAATAGATAGTCTTGAAGTATTCGAGCTCAATGAAAAGTTTCAAGAGAATGGGACAATTTTTCAATCAAAAATCACGATAAGTTATCGCTATCTTGATCCTACCAATAACATCAAAATCCTTTTACAAGATTCTTTCCATGTACATTATTCTCATCAAGAATCTTTGTCTTCTGTGAATTCTTTTGAACAATATCATGTTGGTAATTGCATATATTATGATAGGATCATATATTGGTTGGAGTATTCATATCTCAAAAATTTTATGGGAAATAGTAATGCTATCTTCACCTTATTTTTGAATAAAGATCAAAGAGTTAATTGTAACATGTTCCTTTTATATCCTCCATGCGAAGAAAATCATGTACAAACGAAAGATTATTGGGAGAATGGGGCACTTCGATCTTGGCTGATGGTTATGTCAGGTCCCAATAATATTGACAAGTTTTTTTATCTCATTTACATTTTCCCATGCTTATGTGATCCATATCATGATAGAATTATGGATTGGCTCCAGGGTTCATATATGGAAAATTTTCAAAAGAATGGTAAGGTTATGCTTGCTTTGTTTTTAAATGAATATCTAGATGGTAAGCATGACATATTTCCTTTGCATTTGCAATTATTTCAAACTTTCATTCTAACCTTCGACTGTATGTTTCTTGTAGGATTGAAAACATTTATGTGGTTGCATTGGAAATACGATTTCACTTAGCATTTTGATTTGTCAAGTAGGTTAGTGTAGGTTAGGGGTAGGTTTTCGTTGGTTTTTATTCTCAAATTTTCTATTGAATAATGCAGTTATAGAGACATATGTGGATGAACAAGGAGAACTCTCATTTGAATGTTTCCAGGGAAGTCAACTCTAATCCTTCTCTCTTTTCTTTTTGTCAAATATTTCTTTTCCAAAAACTCATTATCATCATGAAAATTTTAAAATAGAGAGTAAAGAGATAAGTGAATTTGAACTATCAATTCACATGAATTCAACCCTAACCCAAGGCACCACGAGTAGGACTGCACTCATCTTAATAGGTATTTTTGTGACTTCTTTAAATCTCTTTCAACATTTGTTTTTCTTTTAATACTAAGCCTAAATGAACTAACATCTCGTGAAACACTATCTTAAGGAAAGACCCTAGCCCTACATGAGACTTTATATGATTTAGTTCTTCCTTTGTTTTTCATTTACAGTGGGATGCTAGTAGATCCAAAAGCTCAGGTTTATCTTTGGCCAAACTTGTTTTTTTTTAAGTATGCTTTTGTTGTTTTTATTTGTTTGTTTTGATTTCTTTCAATAAAATCTGATTTGATTTTTGAGTGTTTTTTCCCTTTACTTTTGAGTGAGATTTTTCTTTGCTATTTGTCTATATTTCGGGTTCAATAAATCTTTTGTTTGAAACTTATCACCATCTAGAAATATTATTCAAAAGATCATACCCTGGTTGATCTCCTAATAACTTGAGATAGTCCAAATCTGGTCTTGAAATAAAATCTATCTCAGCTTTGTTAGACAATTTTCAATTCAATTGTTACCACTCTTCTTTCCCTTCAACATTCTTGGAAGGAATTTTCTCTGAAAGTTGGACTCATATTTGATTATCATGACCATCATAAGACTTTTTACGCCATCCTAGTCCTTAAGGGACAGTTCGTATCTGCATCCCCATTCTAGAAAATATCTTATTCAGAGAATAAAATCAAATTCTGTGATCGGATCACCCGTGAGATAGAAATAATGAAGCATAAAGTTTCTAATTGAGAGTTGGAAGGTCTCATCACGAGTCGATCCATCATGACCATAGGAAATATATAGAAGTGACATTACCATTTCTAGTCACCAATCTAGGGTAGTGTTCTTCAATCTTCCTAACTGAAGGACAATTGGTCTCATCACGAGCTGACTTGCTCACCTCCATAAATTCATGTGGATGACGCTGCTATTAATTGGTCATCAAGACAAAGTAGTGACTCTCAATTAGTTACTAAACTGCCTAAAGAATAAAAATTAATAATTCTGGGAATAATCCATCATGTGTTCTTAACCTATTTGATGGGGTCAAAGCATTCAGATAGGTTTAAAAGGAAACCATGTCGAGGTTATGGATGCCTGATGGAAGCAATGACTCTACCTATGGTATTGAAGTCCTTTCTCAAACTATCATGATCCATTGGTGAAACAAGTATTCAGATTTCAATTCTTCACAAGATACTTCTCTCCAGTACATGAACTGTGGTAACATCTATCTATATATGTCTACAGAACTTATATCAATACTATACAAACCAGATAAGGGTTTTTGAAGATATGACTTTTTGGTATATCTAATCTTAATTTCCCTTGGTGATATTCTTTGAATCAATACAGAGATAACTTATTCTCCCAGTAAGTCACCATTTGTTGCCCCCCCAACAGTCCCCCTTGAAGTTTTTGTAAAAATTCAAGGATACCCCCTTAACCATTCGAAAATATCACTTTCATGACATCCGACTCTATATTACTTGATCTGAGAAGATGATTTTATGGATTAATTTGGTGTGATAGCTGGATTGTAATGTAATAAATTCAAAAAAAATGTATTGACTGGATATTTGGTCTTTTGATAGTCCTTTTATCGTTTTCTGATTTTTTCTTATTTGAGTGGTTTGCTTTGAATTATGGGAATATTTTGTGATTAAAATGTTTCCACTGGATAGTATTACGTTGAATATGATAACTATTGAAAGTGACTTTAACATTGGTTCTTCATTCTTATATCGATTATTTTTCATTTTGAATTTCTTGATTTTCAACATGAAAATTCAAAACAAGAGTATGAAGGATTATGTGATGTCTTTCAATGATTAACAAATGGTTTCATAATATGTTTTTATTTTTAGGTCTTCTTTGTTGGTTAATGAATGAAAACTCTGTTTATCACCGTGATTCGACAATGGAATCCAATAATAGATTTATTATTACTTTTATACACTTGTTCTTGTTTTCCTAATACTATTTGATGATATTTCAAAAATGAATGATCTCATTTGAGCATGAGCCAGAGAACTATATTTCGATGAATAATCAAAACATGAATTGCTTTGGTCTTAGTCCTAATGGTCATAATCCTTATCATGACTTAAAACTATGAACAATGGTTAAATTTTCTTTATGTATTTGGACATTTCATTTGAATTACATGACATTGCAAAGGTCAATACTATAAAAGTTTTTGTTACCATCATGTCATGGTTTTCAAGTCATTATTGTCATTACTTGGTCATTATGCAAAGTTTTTTGCAATTAATTGTTTTAACGATCGTTCTTAATAACCACGTAATTTGAAAAACTGAATTGATTACATGTTACACTATGTTTAAGACATGAGGCTAATAAAACAATTCAAAATTGCATTGTTTACCGTGAATTAAATGGAAAAGTGGCCCAAGAGTTGTCCAGTGATTTAACAATTCATTTTTGTACATTTGTTTATAGTTTGTTTGTAAAATAAGGATAGATATCAGTTTTTTTTTGTATTGTTTTATTATATTAATAATTAAATATTTGATTCAAAACAATACATAATGGAACATTCCATAGTTATTCTCAAATATTTTGTTATTATTAGGGTTTGATTTTTTTTAGCATGAAAGAAGTTTAAATTATTTGTTTGATTTTGTTTGTTATTATTAATAATTGTTTTGATTGTTTTGTTTATAGGATCTCATACTCCAGATCATGGAAGAGAGTTGGAATTGTTTGTTTTGGGAGAATCGATGCTAAAGGATTGAAATGAGAAAATTAAAAAATCACTTCACTTCTTAGGAGGCGAAATCAAATCTTCATTTCTGGGAAAACAGTAACGAATTTATGGAAACGCTTGAAAATACATCTATAGAACTGAGCATTTTACCTTACTCGCGAGGATTTTCTCTAGAAACAACACGGTTTGGGAGATACGGATAGATCTTGGACATCAAATTTTCCAGATATTGTGTTGCAGTTAGCTTCCCATTTGGCTTTTGTTTGAACGACCCAGGGCTATTAGAGATTGATGTTTAGGATGAAATTAATTAAATTAAATCAGTTTATGTAGTATGGGATTATAAAAACAGGATTAGAGCTCTAGAAAAAAAGGAGCATGGGATAGTGAATGGACTTGGGATTGTAACGGGAAGATAGTGAACCTCATTTTGCTTCAAACTTTTGTTCTATGAGTAATTTTGGAGTTTTTTTTAATATAATATCATTTGTTTTCAGTTATGTGTTCATTTTCTTCTTGTCATAGATTTGTAGAATGAAACCTTAGCTTTTGTCCATGTTTTATTAATTCATTGTTATGATATTAATTTGTGTATCTTTTGTTCCAAAGATTAATATTTACAAAATATCATTCGTTATCTAATCTTTATCAATTCTATGTGTGATTGATAGATAAATGCACGTGTAAAATGTATTAGATTTTTCTTATGCAAATTACATGTGTTTAATTAATTATTTTTAATGAAATGTGTTTCGTTAATTGAAATAATACATTATTATTCTCCATAAAGGATTGATCTCAAAGTTGTTTCCTTTCCTTATCTATATTAAATCTACTCTATTTTGTTGAAATTTCTTTCACCGGAATTTTGTTGGACTTGAAGTGCAACATTGTCTCTCTGAGAATTTCTTTTACAGGTGGACAATCTAACAGAGTTTTGAAGGATATGATTCAACCATTAGAAATCAACTTTGCTCCTGATCAAGATAGTTTAGTCATTTTATTTTGTCATATTTTGTTTGTATGGTTTGTTTGAATGTAAATTTTTAATTGTAATGGTTTAGTTTAACTGATTTGATCATTTGAATAACTCCTGTCATAAATTACATTCAAAATCATTTAGTTTAGTTCGATTGTTATCTTAGCTTGAATATTATTGTTCAGTATGATTGAAGTTTGAATTATTTGCTTTCTTTATTATTTATAGATATTGTTTAGATTGGATTTGTCGGGATTAAGTTCCATTACATACTTTAAAATTATTGTTTTGAATTATTACCCATGTACAACTTGTAAATTTTGTGAATTTATGTAATTAAGTGTAAGGTTATCTAATCTAATAGATTGTTGTAAATACTCAAAATCTGACAATTAGTAGTTAGGATATTAAACAACTTTTCATGTATTTATTAGATATATCCTTTCACCGGCCAACGAAGTTTTTAAACCTATCGGATAGTTACCTTAAATGGCTTAGGTTACACTTAAACAACCTCGGACCTAACTATTCCATTTCATTTGATGAGTGGTCAATATCCCTCATCAACACTATGACAAAACTCCTCCAATGGTAAAATCTAAATCATCTATCTACACTTCAAATGACTGCTCAAATTTTGGTAGCTTCAGCATAGGTTCGACACAAGTTTGTTCTCTAGTTCACAGAATGTTCCCTAGCATGTCTCCATCCAATTCCAAGGTTTTTTCTTCTTCAACAAAGTCACTAGGTGGTGTCAAAATATTAGAGTAACCTTCAACAAATCTACAGTAGTAGTTAGTCAAACCAAGGAAACTCCTTACCTCGTGAATTATTCTTGGTTCCTCCCAATCCTCAGTCACCCTTATCTTTGCAAGATCCATGTAGATGCATCCTTGTCTAATTGAATGGCCCAAGAATGGAATTTCATTGTGCCCAAAGACATACTTGGAATTCTTCAAGTATAATTGAGTATTCCTTAGTGCCTCAAAGACATCTACCAAATGCCTCTTATGGTCTTCCATGTTCTCACTGAACACCACAATGTCATCTAGGTAGAAAAACAATTACTACTTTGAGAATGGTATGAAGGCATCACTCGTCAAGATGTAAAAGGTAGATGGAGCATTGCACATTACATACCTTGTCATAGAGGTTGTCTTCTACTCATCTCCTTTTGTAATCCTTGGTAGTATCCTTACCTCAAGTTAGACTTTGAGAAAACCTTGGTTGTAGTCAACTTGTCAAAATAATATTTGACCAAAGGTAAGCCATAGTGGTTTTATATGGTATGTTTTTTCAATGCATGATAGTTCAAGAACATCCTCGATTATTTTCAAAGAATATCGATGTTCCATATGAGGACCTAGAAGGCCTAATCAAGCCAATGTCAATCATCTTAGTCAAATTCTACCTAAACTCCTCTAACTTAGGTCTAGAAATTTGATAGGGAGATCTAGCCAAACATTGCGACCTCGGTTCAAGATCAATATCATGGTCAATGGTGTGCCTATGTGGGAGGAATTTAGGAAAATAATTGGGAATCTAATTTACAAACTTGTCCAACACATTGGCAAATTCTGGTGGAACAGGTATCCTCACTCTACCCTCATCCACATCTCCAATAACTAATAAAAAAATTGGATACTTTGGGCACCTAGTTGTTCAGTTCAATCTCAACACATATATAATCTACACCTTTATGTTTTTCTTTCATGATTTTGTGCACACATCACAAGTCTTCTATCCACCAAGTATCACGAACTTGTCCGCAAATGGAATGAGAACTAACTGTGTTCTCCTTATGAATTCCTACCCAAGAATGTCTTCAAAGTCATCCATATACAATATTGTAAATTCTACACAGCCCTTCCATTTGTCCAATTAAATGTGAATTGTGGATACAACCCCGATTGTTTCCTTAGCCTTAAAGTTAACCACCTTGAATTAAGTACTACACGATCCAACTTTAAGTTCGGGTTCACTTACCAACTCCTTCAAGAAGTTGTGTGAGGCACCAGAATCCACCAATGCATGTAATGTCATGTTAGGATATTTAGACACTTATGAATTAGTTAACATCAAATTGGTCTAATGTGTCTTTAGGTAAAGTTTGTTTCCTTTGTATGCATTTCTAGTTATGTAATCCGACAGTCACGATATTTTCTAGGAATAATGTGATCAAACAATTCATATTCTCCCTGATACTAATGGCTATATTGATTTGTGGATTATCACCTGATTATTCCATGATCTCTATTTAAAGAGAATGGAGGTACATTTACTGATAATCGATTATGAGAAACTCATATGTGAAAAAAAGTCTTTTTCATCAATATATTACATCAAGTGGTCGCATTGGTTGGGGCCATAAATTGTTTCCCTCTTTAAGAGTTTTAACCATGTAATACATTGGTGTACTAATCGTTGACAGTAATTTGTTGAGCGCTCAACACACCCTAAAATATTTTATGAAAACAAAATTATTTTGGGTACCACTTGTTTTATTTTTTTTTGCTTTCTGAATTGAGTCTATTGTGTAGGGATCGCTAAGTTATTTTCCATGTCTCATCATTGATCAGGTTGGATTTATTTGGACCTATCAAAGTGAAACCTTTGTATCTAAAAAAGAACTTGGCATTTTAACTAAGAATCTGTAGCTAAAATTGTCACCCACGCGCTTATGTTCGGCATCGGAAAAATACGATCAGTAAAATGACCACATAGTAACAATAATCGTCGATCATTCCAGTATCATCGACATCCATAAAAAATGAAATAGCTTTGTGTTGGTTGTTCGCAAAGAAGATTCAGGAAATGGTTGATATCCCATCAGCGTCGGAGAAATATGAGAGGGTTAAACATTGACATGGACCATGATGAAACTTTGATAACTGACCACTGATGCGTTTGTTCAGGGTTGGTGAAATATCAAAGATTTAAATCATGGAAAATTTTAACATTGACACATCGTCGATCACCGATCCCCGACGCATTTTCAGCATCGAAAAGTTTTGAGGGGGGTAATTTAGGAACAATTGTTTAAAATTATCGTCGATCACCGGTACTTGATACTTTTTCGGCATCGGCAGGGTAGGACCTGTTTGTTAAAACGCTTATCTAATGAAAATCCTCAATTATGAATAACACTCTTAAAAAAAGAAGCCAATCTCAAACGTTGTGTGTCTTTGTCACGTAGGCATTTCGTATGGCCTAGCTTCATCCCGAGTCACCTTAAGTTTCCTCGTGTCCTAGTCACACTTCTAGGTCAGCATTTCCACATCATCATTGTACGAAAAATTGGATCAGCATCAGATTTTTTACCGAGAGATATCAACGAACATTGTCTAAAGAAAATCGTCGACTCTGGATCCACCCGTTTAAATTAGCAGAATGATGGGACGTTTTCAACACAAAATAAGATTGGATTCTGCCATTTAATAGGCCAATTAATGTTTTGCTCCACATACATTGCTACCCCATGCACCGATCGAATAATGAGAATTTGAAATCATCGATGAACCACATTATAACCTGCGCCTGCGCCGCCAACCTACGACTACATTTAATCTTGAGCATAATGCAGATCTGGAAATAGATTTTGTAGAACCGCACTTACACCCTGAATTGAAGAACTGATGCAACAAGGTGTTGGAACAGGGGCAGACCCAGGGTTCAACTCTAACAGCGCACCAAAAAACCCTAACTACTAGCCCATATGGAAACACTTGCGAATCAGATGAAGTCTCACCCGAAGTAGCAGTAGGGGGGTTCCAGGCTACAGGTGTCTACAACCAAAGAAAATGAAAGATGGTTCCTTGACAACAATGCAAAATAACCTAGATATTCTTAACAGTATTATGCTTAACTTCGCGAAGTAGGTTATATATTATTATCTTCAACAGGGAAAATAACAATGCAATAACAGTATAAAAGGAAGTAGATAAAAAAGCATCAACAACATAGAACAACAAGATTTTAGGTGGTTCACCCTCTCCCTAGGGATACGTCCACAGAATTGTGTTTATTGATAGAATATATGAAAATATACAATTCTATCTACGCACTTAACTGCATATCCCTCTCTCTCTTCCTCTTTGTTCCCTCTCCCTGCGCACCCAGGTGCAAGGTTGATCTTCGCACCCAGCTGAAGATCCAAAATACAAGAATTCACTAAAACATAACACTTTTACATATCGACATCACTATTTCCCTCTCTCTCAACTCTTTTAGACCTCTCTTTATACATTCCATGACTCTTAGAAAACCCTAGACTGAAACCCAGGTGCCAAAACCCTAGGTCCACATAACCCGCATTTTAAGGACTTTGTTGACCCAGTCTTCCTTCTTCTTCGTGAGGTGCTCCAAAGAATCCATTAGTATCTTCTTTCGCTTGCTGACTTGTCCCTGATCTATCTTCTTTTCTTCTTTGTCTTCCTTGATCTTCTCTTTCAACGGCTTGCTTTCCTTTACTTTGTTCTTTCTCTTATGATTCTTTAACCACTTCGACCCTTATTCAATTTGTGTGCCTTCCATGCACTTCATACTTTGTATTTATTCTTCCTTAATCTTCGCTTTCTTCCTTAATACATGACCAAGGGCCAACACAAGGTAAGTATTATCTTCTTTTAAATCACTAAGACAATTTTGAACCCCAACATTCTGCACATAAGTTTCTCATTTCTAGAGCAGTCGAAGAAGCGAAGATGTTAGGATATTTAGAAACTTAGGAGTTAGTTAAGATCTACTTGGTCTATTGTGTCATTAGGTAAAAGTGTGTTTTCTAGTGTGTTTCTTTAGTATGCATTAGTATGCATTTGTAGTTAGGAAATCTGACGGTCACGATATGTTCCCGACATAGAGTGATCTGACGGTTCATAATCTCCTCGACCTTAATGGCCATTGATCCATGGCTTAACACCTGATTGGTCCACGATCTCTATTTAAAGAGCATGGAGGGTCATTTTTTGATGATCGATTGTGAGAAACTCTCTTGTAAAATCTCTTTGTAATCTTTTTCTTTGCATTAATAAACTGCTCCAAGTGGTCGCGTTGGTTGGGGTCGTGGATGTTTCCCCGTAGGGGTTTTACCATGTGCAAACATCGGTGTGTTGATCTTTGATCTAGTTATGTAAGTGTTTATTGAAGGTGTTCATCCTCTATTGGAATCCATGTGTTGTTGAACATGGTATCAGTGCATGTTTGAAGACCCGCTCCTATTGTAGATCGAGATCGTGAAGTTGAGTTGCTTAATATCCATTTTCTGTCATTTTCATACATTTCTGGGCTGAGAGGACTGTTCCATTGCGTCCAGAGTACTTGTTTCATTTAGTAACACTTTTATTTTCACTCAAAAAGGTTTCCATTTGCCCAAGATATGGCCATTACAGTCAGATCTGGAGGTATAAAATTTGAATACACATTTTTTAAATTTTTTGCAGAGAAGTATTTTGGTTGTATTTCGGTTTTGTATTTTTTTATTTCTAGGTTGTTACTCTTTTAGATATGTGTATGCTCTTTTCCCCGCACCCTGTGCGATCTCGGAAAATGAGAACCAGATAGGAAAAGGTGCATCTTCTGGGTAAGCTAACCGAGATCTAACCCTTGTTGTGATCGAGAAGCGAAATGTTTTTCTTGTGTGAAAAGAGTATTTTTTAGCATGCTCTCCAAGGTCGTCTTCAACAATAACAACAACCTCAATCCTCCTTCTTAACATTACAATATTTTTTGCTAGACCATTTGGTTAAAATTTACCTTATTAAGTAAGAGGTCTTAAGTTCAAGTCTCTCTTTTGTTACTTTTTTTGAAAATTTTCATGCTAAAATTGTAAAGAGTATTTCACTTCAAGTATAAAAGTGAATCACTATAAGTAGCTTTAATATTTTATTTCAGAGTTATTTATTTTGCATGCAGCTTTTCTTTGTAAAACTGAGCCCCACTTCTCTTTATAAAAGTGGGTCACTTCATAAAGCAACATACACTACCACGTGGTCCTTTGGTTACCGTTTATGCCTTTTTTTTTTAAAGGGCATAACTCTCACATCCGAAGTCCGTTTTCAATTCCGTTTTTTTTAAACCGCATAATTTTTCGAGCTCTTTCCATTCAGATCGTCAGTTACAGTTTTTAAATATGTATTATATACATATTTATTATGGATTCTACAAGTAATCTCTTACTTACCAGAACCAACTACTTCCAATGGAAATCCCATATTGAGGATTTATCAAGAAGTAAAGTCTTGTACTGAATTACCTTGGGAAAGGAAATAGAACCCACTGATGCTGATAAGAAAGCCAAGTGGGATAATAGGAATGAAAAAGCACATGGATTAATCGGAATGTCCATCTCTCCCAATTTAAGGTTCCACCTTCAATCAATTGATAAACCCAAAGAAGCTTGGGAAAATATTGAATCTGTGTTTGGTAAACACAATATTATTCGAGCACAATATTTAGAAAATCAAGTACTAACTTTAAGTCCAAGTGATTTTTATTGCATTGAAGACTATCTATCTAATTTTAAAACACTCAAAACTTTATGTGAAGAATGTAAGATAAATATAGACGAAGATCGTTGCATCTATATTATTCTTTCTAAGCTAGGTAGTGCATATTTTGTATTTGTATCTACCTTTTATGCCATGCAAGAGGCTCTAGGGGCAGTTTATCAAAAACCTAGTCTTGAGAACTTATGTGATGCTTTGATTAGAGAGCAAGATAAACTAGTACAACTTCTAATACAAATTCTACTTCTACTTCTACTTCTACTTCTGATGAGTGGCTTATTGATTCTGGAGCATCCTATCATATGGCTAACGATAGAGCCATATTTTCTACTCTAAATGAATGTAACACCAAGAAAATATTTGTTGGTGATGATAGATCTCTTAGTGTTGAAGGATATGGAACGGTTCAAGTAGAAAATGATCATTTCAATGATGTATTATTTGTTCCAAGTCTTTCTTGTAACCTTCTATCAGTATATCAGATCATTCATTCAGGTGAAGGTAAAACCATAGAGTTTTCACCTCACCAAGTTGTAATCAAGGATCTAAAAGATCCTAAGCATGTTCTTGCAACTGGAATTGTTGATGATATTACTAGGTTGTACAAATTTGACAACTTTGGGTCCTCATCTTTTTCATCAATTTTTGTTGTTCATAGCGATGACTTGAGCAAACTTTGGCATGAGCGGTTTTGTCATATAACCTATCGCTCATTGTAGCAACTATGTAATCAAGAGATGGTGACTAGTATTCCTCTTGTTTCATGCAGAGATGGTGTTTGTGTCGGTTGTGTTCTCGGCAAACATCATCGAGACAGTTTTGTCAAACGTGCCTCTTAGCACACCTTGGGTCCTTTGCAACGTGTTCACAATGATTTGTGTGGTCCACTTTCTTCTCCTTCTTTTTCTGGGTGCAAGTATTTCTTAACTTTCATTGATGACTTTTCCAGACGTACTTGGGTTTACTTGTTAAAACTTAAGAGTGAATGTTTTGACAAGTTTTTGGCCTATAAGGCCCTCGTAGAAAAGCGATTTGGACATCAAATTCAAAGGTTAAGAACAGGTAATGGAGGTGAATATGTGAACAATAATTTTACAAGTTACTGCACTACATAGGGAATCCAAATGCAACACATTGTTCCATATACACCACAAAAAAATGGTGTTGCTGAGAGAAAGAACCGCACATTAAAAGAAATGGCTAATTGTATGATCCAATCTAAGGGATTAAGTCTAAAGTATTGGGAAGAAGCCATCAACTATGATAATTACATAGTAAATCACACTCCCACAAAGGCTCTTAAAAATATAACACCAGAAGAAGATTGGATCAAAATTAAACTAGATGTAAGTCACTTTCGTGTATTTGGCAATATAGCATGAGCTCACATTCCTGATGAGAAAAGGAAATCATTGCAACCTAAAAGTGAGAAGTGTATATTTGTTGGTTATTCTGAAGATGTCAAAGGTTACAAACTTCTTCAATCACATTGTAATGAAATTATTATTAGAAGAGATGTTAAATTTGATAAAAATCTCTTGACCTGCTAGCCTAATTCAGCGGTTGTGCCTTCTTTGGCCTACGAGCCTAATTCGGCGGTTGTTCCTTCTTCGGCCTGCGAGCCATCTTCAAAGTTTGTGCATTCTTCTGATCTGGTTTCTTCTTCAGATTATGACAGTGAGGATGAAAATCCACCTTCGCCTGCTCACCCTCCTCCAGATGAGTCCTTTGAACCTGAACAAACACCAGCTCCACATCTTCCTAGATGGGTCCGTTCAACATGAGAAGCAGCTGGTGATCTTGTTGGTGATCCTTCAGATCAGTGTCGGACATGTTCACAGTTCCAGCGATCCTCTTCTCTTTTGGCTCAAGTTTCAAAAACTCATGATCCAGAGACATTTGCAGAAGCTTCAGGTCATCTAGATTGGGATACAACAATGAATGAAGAGTATCGTTATTTAATGGAAAACGATACTTGGGATATTGTACCTCTTCCAAAAGGAAGAAAACTTGTTATATGCAAATGGGTCTATAGATATAAGTATGCATCAGATGGAAGTGTTGAAAGACAAAAGGATCGTTTAGTTGCCAAAGCATTTTCCCAAGTTGAAGGAATTGACTATAATGAAACATTTTCCCCTGTAGCAAAAATGAATTCCAACCGCCTTGTTCTTGCCCTTGCTACCTCACATAAATGGGAGGTCCATCATATGGATGTTAAATCCACCTTCTTGCACGAATATTTGCAAGAAGAAATCTACATGGAACAACCTCCTGGCTATGTCCAAAATGACTCTAGCCTTGTTTGTCGCCTCGAGAAATCTCTTTATGGTCTCAAGCAAGCTCCCTGAGCTTGGAATGCCAAAATGGACAACTTTCTTATTGCCATTGGATTCTCTATATGCCATTCTGATTCTAATGTCTATACCAAGAAAGTAGGAAGCCATCTCATAATCCTTGTCCTTTATGTTGATGACCTTATCCTTACTGGTAATGACTCAAAACTTTTAAACCATGTGAAAACCATCCTTAACAAGAAATTTGAAATGACAGACTTAGGATTTTTGCACTATTTCCTTGGCCTCCAAGTTTTGCAAACCAATGAAGGAATTTTTCTTTCCCAGTCTAAGTATGCTTGTGACCTTCTTCATCACTTTCACATGGAAGATTGTAAACCAACCCCTTCTCCCTTCCAGTCTAGAGTCAAGCTTAATGCCACATGTACTTCTCCTGAAGTTGATGCCACCCTGTACCGTCAGTTGGTTGGTAGCCTCTTATACTTGACTCATACACATCTTGATATTTCCTTTGTTGTTGGTCTTGTTGCTCGGTATATGAAAATGCCCCATGAAAGCCATTGGAAAGCAGCTAAAATGATACTTCTCTATGTTCATGGTACAGTTCAGTTCGGGATACATTACAGTTCAGGGGGGCTCCTTTATTAGTTGGTTCCACTGATTCATATTGGGTCGGGGACCCTGATGATCAGAAGTCTACTACAGGTTACGTTTTCAGCCTTGGTTCAGGACCTGTCACTTGGGACTGAAAGAAACAACAGGTTATTGCACTTTCTTCAGTAGAAGCAGAGTACCGAGCAGTAGTAAATGCAAGTTAGGAAGCCATGTGGCTTCGATAGATCCTTTAAGAGTTTGGATTCTAGCACCATCATCTGACCAGCCTTTGGTGTGACAACCAGAGTGCCATCAAGCTCGTCAAAGACCCAGTTCAACATCAGCATAGCAAACACATCGAGCTACACATGCACTTCATCAGAATGCTCATTCATGATCAAGTTATTGAAGTGCTCTTTTTCCCTACAGAAGATCAAGTTGCAGACATTTTCACAAATTCTCTTACAGAAGTGAATTTTTCCAAACTTCGAACTATGTTAAGAGTTCAGGAAGTTGTCATTAAGGGGGGATAGGCTCTAATGCCTCCTTCCTTCTCATATTGTGTCACTATTGTAAATCCTTCAATCCTATCCCAAGTTTTTCTTAAGGGGGGATGTAAGGATATTTAGACACTTAGGAGTTAGTTAAGATCTATTGGTCTATTGTGACGCTAGGTAAAAGTGTGTTTTCTAGTGTGTTTCTTTAGTATGCATTAGTATGCATTTGTACTTAGGAAATCCGACGGTCACGATATGTTCCCAACATAGAGTGATCTGATGGTTCATACTCTCCTTGATATTAACAGCCATTGATCCATGGCTTAACACCCGATTAGTCCATGATCTCTATTTAAAGAGAATGGAGGTTCATTTATCGATGATCGATTGTGAGAAACTCTCTTGTAAAATATCTCTGTAATCTTTTTCTTTGCATTAATAAACTACTCCAAGTGGTCGTGTTGCCTGGGGTCGTGAATGTTTCCCTGTAGGGGTTTAACCACGTGAAAACATCGATGTGTTGATCTTTGATCTGGTTATGTGAGTGGTTACTGAAGGTGTTCATCCTCTGTTGGAATGCATGTGTTGTCGAACAGAAGAGAGCATCTCAAGAGTTGCACTTGGTTCCCATAATTTCAAAACCAAGTTAAGCTAGTGCAAAGAATAGGTATGTGTTAATTTTAGCATTTCAGCAGTCACATTTTATATATATCAGTATTTTCTCTGCAACATGGTGTCTAACTCTACTCTCTTTGCATAAAAAATGCCTCCAAGGAAGCCAACGACCAGACGCTCGCCAAGGGAACCAAAATTGAAGGAAGCAGAGGTCGTTGAGCATATTCTCTCGACGCTGCGAGGGAGTTGGAATTTTCTACTAGAGAAGAACCGGTCATCAAAACATCACTAAGAAGGAATTTGATCATCCCCCTTATTTTGGCGATACATAAGCAATAAATGGATCAAAGATAATTCTCCCACAATGGGAATATTTGTTCAACAGAATTAACTAGGAAGATTACCCGGAATTTATTCCCCACAGAGACCCAGATGTAAGGGCGCTCGACGACCAGGTTTTTCAAAACATCTGACGGCCATGGCTGCATATGGTAGCTTGTTGAACCCTGGTCTTACCCTACATTGAGATTCTGGGTTGGATAATCGATCATACAAATGATATGAAGTGCCTAGTCAATGATGAGAATGGTGGTTGTGTCAATGTTTTTCTCCTAACAGAGGTCCATAAATATTATAAAATCAGGGACCCCGAGGAGCGGTTAAACACATATTTCATAGTAAAGTTCTATGAGTTCCATGACACCAGCTGATTAATGGTCTCCTGGTGGAAGGAAGACAAGAAGTTCACAAACCGGAGTAATGTTTGGTATAGGACAGCAAATCTAAAGGAGCCATACATTTATTTAATGGCTCTAATCTATCGATTATATGGGGAGAAAGATTGTGCTAAGTTATCAAAGGCATGGATTCCCCTGGAATACATTGTGTCCATCTTCGGGAGTAGCTTCAACTATGGAGAAATCATCTCTAAACAATTTAGCACCAGCATATTGCAGGCTCAAACACCAAAGGCTGAAGAAGCGCCCGCTTTTCACATGGACTCATATATGTTAGACGTGATCTGCGCAAGGAATTTCTTCGTCGACATGAACCTAAGCTAGCATGTCTTAGAGCTACCAATACATGTCTAATTCATCATCCTATGGGAAAACAGGTGCAAAAAATCTTATGCTCTCATCTGTGATGAATTCACAGCACGGTTTTATTTTATTATTTTCAAAAAAGAATTCCCAAGACTGTTGCTAGCAGCCAAGAAAATGATTTCAAAAGTAGGCCACTGGTACCTAGAAGAAACCACGACTTATATCAGGGTGTTTGGGGCCACCGCCACACCACATTTATTCCCCACTCACGTCCCATATCATCTCATCGTAGGGAAAATCTGTTACCAGACCATCCTGCAGGGCTATAATGCCACTTTGGTTAAGGACAAGAAACGAGCATTCACACCCTATGGTTTCCATGTAGGATTTTTCATAGTGAAGAATATTGTACAAGCTAAAAAAGATGGTTTGAGCCAATTGGAATACAGGTTCCTGACAGGATTATTTCGCAAACATGACCCTAAAGGCCTAGTTCTCCAACATGCGTCACAAGTCTCTTCATGCTGGCCATACACACATGATAAGTTTGAAGACGAGATATTTACAAAATGTGTTCAGGACTAGGAGGAGGTACTACAGAGAAAATCTAACCAAAACATGACTAGGTTCAAAGCTATGATTATGGATGAGAAAGTCGAAATGATAGAACAGATGGCTCAAGAAGCTCTCAGGGTTAGAGAAGAAAACAGAGCAGCAGAAGCCACAGAAGCACAAAGGAGGGGGATGTTGTTATTACAAGAAGCCCAAAGAGTCATCCAGCAGCTAGAAAATGATCATCAACTATTAGAACCTATGAGGATCACCCCAGCTGACCCAGACAACATTAGAGAAGAGATAAATGGCTCAGAATCAACCCTTTGGAGCAAACCACCGATTTGGAAAACCCTAGAGTTATGTCACCACAGACCAAATCATCGATGACCATTCCAACCTAGCATGAGATTCCAATAACACCAGGTGAAACGGGTGTGCCTAATACCCTTTTTTATCTAATTACTATCTATGATGATGAAGAGAGTTCAGAGGTATCGCTTATAACTCCTGTTGAGATTCAACAAGAAGATCCTAGTGAAAATTATGCACCTACACTAGGATGGAGCCACAGGCTATGTTTAGGTGGAAGTCTATTTTTAGATGATGAGCAATTTCTATTTATAGATGATGTATATTTATAGATGGTGTGAAAATTTTATTTATAGATGTATGTCGACTATTATTATCCCTTAATAATAGTTGGACAATAAATATTAGTCTATTATCAATGAGCACTTGGAAATAGTTGATTGAAGTGGAAAATCAGTAAGCTATAGGAAATTCGAGTTCAAAGGTTGACTGGTGGGACATACAAGTCGAATTAGTTATAACTGAGTGATTTGAAGTTTTAACAGAGTTGGATGTGTAGTTATGTGAGTTGTGAAGTAGTTTAACTCAGTTAAGTGAGTTAAGCTCAATTGTACTAGTTGTAACTAAACTTACACTAATGAGAGATCAGTGAATTAATTATTAATTAATTCACAATCAGTGATCTCAAATGCAACTAAAGATTTACCACTGTTAACTACATGCATGTCAGATCCAGTGGAGACCCAGTTGAGATAACAGGTGAAAGGGATGGTTTGACTATCAGTTATGACATTAGTGAGTGCACTCATGCAACCACACACACAGTGGATGTTCCCATAATGATTGCGCAGCCTAGGAAAGAGGAATTGATTCATTGCAGGGATTTCCATTAGTAGGGATTTGCGTAGAGGAGGCAGGCTATCTGGAAGTAGTAAATTGGCACATGAATTTGCCAATTTTTGTATGATGGTGTGAGACGATTGTATATTGTACTAAGAGCTCTTGGATTATAGTTTTGTATGAGATTGTTTCATGATCCATGATATATACATAATATATTATAGTGGGGTTTTTAGCTTTATGCTTTCCCAGTAAAACATATGTTTTATGTGTGATTGATCTTTCTTCTTGATATTGCAATTGGTGATCATGTTTTAAATTCCGCAAGAATATTTGTAGAAGCGATTATGTATTTAACAGTGGAATATAATTGTTAGATCAGGAGAATCCAGGCAATACATAATTTGTATTAAAATTTCTACATGGTATCAGAGCACAGAAGATTGCAGAAGTTTAGTTTGTGATTGGATAGAATTCGAATTTGCAGAAAGACTTTCTTGGTGCTACAAATGATTCAAGATCGAAATGGCTTTCAATGGATTGAGGTTAGAGTATGCACTCAAGGGAAGCTTGAACTACATTGCTTGGAAGGATAGGATGGAGGCAATACTCAAAGACAATGGCTTGAAGGATTTCATTGACAAAGATGTTCCTAAGCCAGATGTTGCAAATGCTGCAAATCTTAATGCATGGCAAAAGAAAGTGTAAAAGGCGAGGAGGATCTTGTTGGAGGGAGTACGAGAACACATTGTCTCAATCCTGCATGGGAAAGTCACACCATATGAAATGTGGAATACTTTAACAGATCTATTCCAAAATAGCAGCAACCATAGGAAATTGGCGCTCAAAAATAAACTCAGGAAGATCAAGATGGAGAAGGGTGAATCCATTCCAAAATATCTCACGAAGTTTTTCCAATGTCGGGATGAGCTGGGGAGTGTGGGAATAATAGCCATTGATGATGATTTGGTGATCTTGGTGCTCCTAGGACTTCCCAAGAATTGGCACAGTTATCAAGACTCTGTCAATGGAAGGGAAAAAGTGCCAGATTGGGAATACTATGGTCAGATCTAGTGTAGGAGGAGTTCAAGCGGAACACCAGAGATGGCTCTTCATCAAAGCATGATGATGAAGAGGATTGTGCTTTGGCTGCCAAGGCAAGGAACTGGAAGGGGAATAAATTCCATTCAAAATCCGTGTCTAAAGGCAAGAAGTTGGATTTGTCCAAAGTGAAGTGTTTTCACTGTCATGAACATGGGCATCTTGCTATTAACTGTCTGCAGAAGAATAAGAACAAGAAGGTTGTTGGAGCTGTAGAAGGTGCGGACCTTGTCTCACAATTTGAACTTGACTTCTCCTTAATCGCATGCATGGCATCAAGTGCATTGGGATTGGTGTGGTATTTGGATAGTGGCACTTCCTTCCACATGACGGGAGATAAGGAGATTTTCAGCGACTTGGAGGAGAGAGATCTCAAAATGCATATAGATATGGGTGGCGATGGACAATACAGTGCGACTAGAATTGGTATGATTACCTTTCAAAGGGAGTCAGGTGAACCATTTCAATTGAAATATGTTATGCATGTTCCAAGTCTGAAGAAAAACCGGGTCTCAGTCGCAATGTTGGAGGACAGAGGCTATGACGTTGTTTTCAGTGATGGAAAATATTTCCTACGACATTAAACAACGGGTCAAGTCAAGAAGATAGGGATTCAAGTTAAGAATCTATACAAGCTGGAGGTAGATGGTTATGCTTCCATGATGGGCAAGGAAGAAAAAGTGGTGAGCTGGGATGAGGGTGAATTATGGCACAGACGATTGGGTCATCTTCATCATGGAGCCTAGAAAATCATACAGCAAATATCTATTGAACTTCCAATGGGAACGCTTTCTCAGTTAGATAAGTGCAAGGGTTGCACCATGGGGAAGTATCTAAATTCCACCTTTCATGAAAAGGAGAATCATGCTTCGGTGATCTTAGAGAGAATTCACACAGACGTGTGTGGACCATTCTCAGTAGCTTCAACAGTAAAAAATAAGTATTATGTTATTTTTGTTGATAACTTTTCTTCTAAATGTTGGATCTTATTCATGCAAAAGAAGGATCAAACTTTCTCAAAGTTCTGTGAGTTTAAATCATTGGTGGAGAAAGAGTCGGGGAAGCAAGTGAAGGCTTTGAGGAGCAATAATGGTGGAGAATACATCTCTAACGAATTCAAAGACTTCTGCAGCAAAGAAGGAATTCAAAGAGAACTCATAACGCCTCATAACCCACAGCAAAATGGGGTCACAGAGAGGGAGAACAGAACAATCGTGGGTGCAGCACGAGCGATGTTGCATGATCATGGCCTACCAATGCATTTGTTGGTGGAAGCATGCACCACTGCGGTTTATGTGAAAAACCGTTGTCCTCATAGAGTACTTGGCATGAGTACACCTGAAGAAGCTTTCACTGGTAAGAAACCTGATGTTTCTCACTTTAAGATTTTTGGCTCATAAGTTTATTTGCATGTGACCAAGAACGCCAGGAAGAAGCTGGAGTCGACTGCTAAAGTTGGGACAATTGTGGGGTACACAAAAACACGCCATAATTATCGTGTGTATTTTCCTAACAGTAAGATGAATGTTATGTGACGGGATATAAAATTCGATGAGGGGAAAGTCATGCGGTTGTCGCTTGAGAGGGAGATAGACTTGCATGCAGAGGAGGAACTATTGCTTCCCAAAGATGAGTCTCAAGATGTGGATCAGCCACATGAGGAGGTTCATGGAGTGGAGGAAGCCACTCATGTAGAGCCATCCATCAGAAATGGTAGAAAGCGCACCACGGAAGCTGATAGATTGAGACTAGATGTTGCACAGAATGCAGGAGCCCCTACTTCACAGTGCAAACAGAGACAGTCTCATGATCAATTTACTGGATACATGGCTCTCATGAGAAAATTTATTGTGACTGAACCATCTTCCTTTCAGGAAGCAGTGCAGGATCCCACTTGGGTTGATGCAATGGTGGAGGAGTATGACTCCATTGTCAAAAACAATGCATGGGAAATTGTCCCAAGACCAGTTGACAAATCAGTTGTAGGTTCGAGATGGATCTACAAGGGTAAGATTTTAATCCTTGTTCTTTATGTTGATGATTTAATACTAACTAGTGATGAGCAATTGATACACTCATGCAAGGAGGACCTTGCAAAGGAGTTTGAGATGAAGGATATGGGCCTTCTTCATTATTTCCTTGGATTGGAAATATGGCAGCGAGATGGTGAACTTTTTTTGTCTCAAGGCAAGTATGTAAGGGAGATATTGGGTAAGTTCCACATGGAGGGATGCAAACCCATGGATACTCCTCTTCCAGGAAACTGGAGGAAAAAGGATGCTACTTCTGGAGAGGAAGTGGATGCTACTCTCTATCGACAGTTAGTGGGTTCGCTAATGTATCTAGTGAACACGAGACCAGACATTTGTTATGCAGTTAACCAGCTGAGTCAAGCGATGGTTAAGCCTACCAAGATCTTTTGGAAGGAGGGTAAGCATGTCCTGGGATACCTGAGGGGCACATCTGAGTATGGCTTATGGTACAGACAGATGGATGAGGTGAAGTTGCATGGCTTCACGAATGCAGATTGGGCGGGCAACCCAACGGACAAAAAGAGCACATCAGGGGATATCTTTAGTATCAAATCTACAGTTGTTTATTGGTACAGCAGGAAGTAGAGATCTGTGGCACTCAGTTCAGCGGAAGCGAAATTCATGGAAGTGAGTCAAGCTGCTTGTGAGGCTATCTGGATGAGAAATATCTTGGTTGGTTTGTTTGGTTCTCATTTAGATCCGACAATGATTCATTGTGATAATCAGAGTTGCATTAAACTCTCGAGTAATCAAGTGTTTCATGATAGATCTAAGCATATAGATATATGGTATCATCATATCAGAGATTTTGTGCAGCGAAATATCATGTTGCTTCAGTACATTCCTACGGAAGATCAGGATGCAGACATTCTGATGAAGGCGCTCACAAGGAGAAAATTCAAATACCATAGAGACAGGATCTGGGTGAAGGATAATCCCTTTCTTGTTGAGAGGGAGTGTTGAGATTCAACAAGAATATCCTAGTGAAAATTATGCACCTACACTAGGACGGAGCCTTGGGCTATTTTTAGGTGGAAGTCTATTTTTAGATGATGAGCAAATTCTATTTACAGATGGTGAGCGAATTATATTTATAGATGTATGTCGACTATTATTATCCCTTAATAATAGTTGGACAATAAATATTAGTCTATTCTCAATGAGCAATTGGAAATAGTTAACTGAAGTGGCAAATCAGTTAGCTATAGGAAATTCGAGTTCAAAGGTTGACTAGTGGGACATGCAAGTTGAATTAGTTGTAACTGAGTGATTCGAAGTTGTAACAGAGTTGGATGTGTAGTTATGTGAGTTGTGAAGTAGTTTAACTCAGTTAAGTGAGTTAAGCTCAGTTTCACTAGTTGTAATTGAACTTACACTAGTGAGAGATCAGTAAATTAATTATTAATTAATTCACAATCAGTGATCTCACATGCAACTGAAGATTTACCATTGTTAACTACATGCATGTCAGATCCAGTGGAGACCCAGTTGAGATAACAGATGAAAGGGATAGTTTGACTATCAGTTGTGACATTAGTGAGTGCACGCATGCAACCACACACACAGTGGATGTGCCCATGATGATTGCACAGCCTAGGAAAGAGGAATTGATTCATTGCAGGGATTTCCATTAGCAGGGATTTGCACAGAGGAGGAAGGTTGTCTGGAAGCAGTAAATTGGCACATGAATTTGCCAATTTTTGTATGACAGTGTGAGACGATTGTATATTGTACTGAGAGATATTGGATTAGAGTTTTGTATGATATTGTTTCATGATTCATGATATATACATAATATATGATAGTGGGGTTTTTAGCTTTATTCTTTCCCGGTAAAACATCTGTGTTATGTGTGATTGATCTTTCTTCTTGATATTTCAATTGGCGATCGTGTTTTAAATTCCGCAAGAATATTTGTAGAATTGATTTTGTATTTAACAGTGGCATATAATTGTTAGATCAGGCCAATCCAAGCAATACATAATTTGTATTAAAATTTCTACAACTCTGATACCAATTATAGAGGAAAAAGAACCAAGGGGAACATCTGCTCCAACTCTCGATGCATCAATTCCAAACCCTCTGCAGGGCGACCATGAGGTCGAGAGTACCTTAGACACTGAACTTCTCAACCTATCAAGGACACAAAAATACAACTCCAGGGATGAGCTAGGTTCTGGTGAACAAGAAGAGGAATTGCATTAGCCAGAGATCGGCACCTCAACAACTGATCACCAAGTAAGTGTTGAGCATGTGATTGTCTCTCCAATTAAGGTCGATACATCACCATCCGATGAACACCCGACGGAGGTCGAGCCATTGCAACATACATAAGTTTCCCCTATCATAGAAGTACAAGAGTCGGTCCTAGAACAAATGTATATAGCAGGAAGCCTAGGAAACACTCTGACCTGGGAAGACCAGCAAATCCCTAAGCCCATTGATGAGGTCATCGATATAAATTTGATTACTTAATACAGGAAGAGGAAATCCATAATGATGAGAACAACCAAGAAAACGAGGCTCACGTTGGATAGCATGATTCTCATCGCCACGGAGGAGAAGTTGATCAACATAGAAAATTTGAAGGCATTGGAGCTAATCGGTGCAGGGATGGCTATCATTGATGCCACGCTGGATCAAGAAAAGTGAGATGAAAAGGAATTGGTCGCCGCAAATAAGAAGCTATACCATCTACGCCATCTGGTGAAATATTACCAAGACTCAACGCAAGCCATATTTTTTCTAAAGAGTGAATTTTGAGATGCATATGCAGAATTCACGAGCGAACGAAATCTCTTCACTACATGTGTAGCCGATTTTCAAGAAGACACTCTCATGGCACTTAAAACATGTAAATACGTGGAGATATGGTATGAAAAGGCATACTAGGCTATAGAACAAATCGATTATATCAGCACAGTATAGAAGGGTCGAGATACAGAGGAGCATGGCATCTGAGTGCTAATGGATAGAAGCATCTCCCGAATCAAGAAGGCAGTCGAATATAGGGTAAGTGTTAAGGTCCTAACCCGCACATGGGTAGATTAATGTATTCGGATGTAATAAAGGTCAATATTAATAAGACCTTTCA
>ML780672.1:572622-585488 GCA_009831015.1 Picea engelmannii
TCTGGTATCTTGCAGTAAGTATGGCCCAAGAACCTCAATGAGAGATACAGAAGAAGTAGGTTGAGTGTGAAAGAAGTTGGGAAAAGATCAATCGGGAGATGAATACATTGGCCTCCCAGAGTTCGGCTCACTCGAAGACTTTGTCGACTTGCATGATATAGTCAAACAACATGCAAAATAAGACTCAGCATGGGAAGTAGAGATCGCGCAGGTGGCGAGCATGACATCGGGTCAAGTACAAAATTTTATGGAACATCTAATCAAGGCGCGTGTAGTTCTACAGCATTTAAGCGCCAAAGTGATCAAATATAGAGAACGAGTAATAGAGGTGAAGGAAACCCTTTCATCCCCGATGGAATAGCATAGATTCTTGTATGCTAAAACATACGAGGATCTCTTTTTCAAGTGGTCAGAATATGAGAAGAGCCATCCACTCTAGTATAACCACTAGATGATCTCAAGGGAACAAAGAGATCAAGCACCACGTGTAACTCTTTTGTTTTACTTAACAAAAAGTTTTAGCAGCTATTTTGAGTTAGTGATTCTTTATAAATATGGGGATCGACCTTTTGGGAAAGGGTCGATGGTTTTGGGGAAAAGACCCTCTTTTTGATAATTTTAAAGAATTATTTATGAGCAACTTTAATTAATAAGTTCTTTTTAGAACCAGAGACAAAATTTTGTTTTTAATCAAAGGCGTTATGTGATTGGATTGAGGAGGAACTACTTCCAACTTTTATTTCAGTAGTTAATGTTGTAATGAGTAAGAGTTTTTGAATCTTTTGATAAGTTATATTTTTCAATACTTTAACATATCTTTTGTTTTAAATGATGAAAAGTGAATCGTTGTGTTAATATGTGATTGTCGATAGAGCTAAGGAAACTATTTTTCTTGCACTTACCTTATTACATGCACATTTTCTTTCAATAATTGTATCTCAGTCAGTGTGAAATGCTAGCAAGTTAACATATTATTGACTTGTAATAGGTGTGAATATCATTGTATGTACACTAGAGAATTATGGTTATCCCACGCTCAGCCTTCTTTAGTAGTTAATAACCCCCTCTATCAGTTGGTTTATACCATCACACCTTACTTTAGAAGACTCATCTAATAAAAGAAAAGACAAAAAAGATAAACGCTTAATCTGAAGGAGGAGCTTTCATAGAAATATATCTTGGCAATCACTAAGTAAATCCCATCAGTAAATTGGATAGATCGAAAGATCTGGAAAACCATTCCACCCATCAAACGTTGCAGAGTCTAATTGGGCCTCTAAGGTGGGTTTAGTTCCTATTGTTGAGTTAAAGGGATCCTGGCCCCCTCAACAGGATTGGCTCTAGAAGGAGGGCATGAATGAATGAATGGCTAATGAAATTTCTGATAATATATTTTGCATAACCTACATATTCAAAAAATCCCACATGCATGGCTAGTCATTCTCAAGACAGCCCACATACAGAGAGTACTCCCAAAACAAGTAACTCACCCCAAAATGAGGAAGTAGAACACCTATTCCCTGAAATACCTTACGCTCTTCCCCATGAGGAGTTGAATCAGTTCACAAGAATCACAAGAGATTACGCTCAGAAAATTGGATCGTTACCCTTATCCCCATTAATTCCTCGTAGAAAACAAGTAAGAAGACCAGTTTTCGACACCCCTGACCAGGTTTTTATTCACACAGTAGAAGACTTGATAGATTTTTCCCTCACTCAGATCGAACAACCACTTAATCTGATCCCCAAAACACTAGTTGATAACTACTCTGAGTCTAACAATTTTGAATCTGACGAGGAAGGGTTTAACTTGGATTTCTCAGCGTCAGAATCAGACAACATGGAGGATAATAATGATAATAATGAAGAAAGGGGAAATAAACCTCAAAATAATCAACCTTGGTTGGCCAGAGATGCTTTGGAAATCCCAGCATGGGTACATAACCTCCCTTGTCATCCAGAAAAATTACTTCCCAAATTTGACCCTAAAACCTTTGGATTGTCTGAAGACCATATTAAAAAGTTCATACTAGCTATAATAATGATGAACGTACAACATGAGGACGTAGTGTGTAGGATTTTTCCCTATACCTTCGAGAATTCATCCTCAACTTGGTATTGTAACTTTCCTCTAGGATCCGTAAGTAGTTGGAGGAAGTTTCAAAAGGATTTCTAAGACAAATTTGCATAAGAAACCACCACAGGAGCTTTAATGGTTGAATTGTTTGTCACCACCATGAGATCAAAAGAGAAGGTTAAAGACTTCAATCAATGGTTTACCACTATCCTGAACAAATTTCAACCCAAAGCTAAACCTACTCAGGAGTTTCAAATTGAGATATATGTTAATGTTTTCCCTGCTTCCATTTCCATGTTTGTAAAGAGGGATACCAAACATACCTTAGCTGAAAATTTTGAGGAAGCCAAAACAATTTAATTCCAAATGAAGGGATGCAAAGAGGGCCAGGTCTCACTAGTTAATAAGGAAGTTCAACCTCCACCTAGGAGAGGACTATTTTTTACTAGACCCCCTGGAAAACAAACAGAACAAGGTCCCGAAAAAGGAGGTGGGGACATAGAAGACCTCCAACGGATGATAAAGAAACTTTCGAATGAAATTTTAGATAGGAAAACAAGTGCTAAGGAAGGAAACCAAGGTCAAAGGCCTTATATTCTCTTTTTTAAAAGAAACCCACCTTTTAAAGTGATTGAAACTCCCCCAGCCAACTTAAACATTGACCTAGGTAATGCAGCATCCGACTCTTTTTGTATGTACCATCAAGAGAAACATTTCGAAAGAGATTGTCCCCAATGGGTGCACGCTATGAATTTAATGGCCAATCGGTTCCTAGATGAAGTTTCTCTTACCAAACAATCAAGCGGCTCAGTGGTGAACATTGTCGATCAGAAGGAAGTTGATCCATCGGAAGAAACATCCATGTTGTTGTGGGATCCTGACTTGTTGATGCCTCTCGATGATGTATTTGAAGTACATGAACTGCCCACTGAGGTTTTGGCTGTGCAAACGTAAAGTAAGGTTCAATCGGTCTCAAATGATCTCATCATTGTCCAATCCTCGAGACGAAAACAAATAGCCGATCACTCAAAAGAACCTTTTGTCTCCCAAAGAAACCCTATAAACATACACACATGGGAGTCACCCAAGCTGGAATACAACATAGTAGAATACTTAAAGAAGTTGAAGGCTAATGTGTCGGTCATGGAAATGTGCAGAATTCCCAAGCAAAATGATTTTATGTTACATGCCTTAAATTCAATAGAAGCCCCCTATAACAAGCATTGATCTAGGTGAGGTCCCATCTCCCACAGATTTAAAGAACAAACCAAATGTGAACGCTTTCTCTTTAGACAAAAGAGGAAATCCTTTTGTCCCACCTTTCCTTTTGACGTTTGAAGTCTTCAATAGAAACCTGCATAATTGTTTAGTCGATCTAGGGGAATCCTCCAATGTCATGCCATTGTCAATCTGCAAGAAATTGAATGCAATCCCACTCAAAAGTGATAAAAATGTTATACAACTAGACATAACACATGTAAAATTTATTGGGGAAATTAAGGATGTCATGATCAGAATGGATACACGCCTGAAATTTGTTCAAGTAATTGACATAATTGTAGTAGATATCCCCGAAGCTTATGGACTGCTACTTAGTCGAGATTGGTCTGAGAAATTGAATGGATACTTTAGCACAGATTGGGATCACCTCTGGTATCCACTAAAGGGACATACCAACATGATTAGGATTGGTAGGGAAAGATATCTCAAACACACTATCACCGATTTAGAAGCCTTCAACAAACCCTTGTCGGCAGATTTCCCCGTGCTAGGAAACTACTCCTGCGAGTCTGATTTCGGAAATTTCGCTCCTCTCTCATATGATGTACCTTTCACTCAAAAATCTGAAATGACTTTTCAAATGAATCTACTAGCAGCAACAGAAGAAATCACCTTCTGTCATGAACCTCTATTGGAAACAATGGAAAAGGTATATATAGATGAGAAAATAACTAGGCCTGAAGAAGTTGCTAAATTTCGCTCACAAGTTTAGACATTGTACTTTGATGGGTCTAAATCACATGAAAGGTCGGGAGCAGGATGTATCCTCATTGATCCGAAGGGGAAGCCGAATTTCCTATCCTACGGACTATAATTTGAATGCACCAACAACACGGTTGAGTATGAATCTCTAGTTTGGGGACTGAAGAAATCCATAGACTTAAACATTAAAGGATTGAAAGTTTTTGGGGACTCTGAAATTATCGTTAGGCAAGTGAAGAATACTATCCATTGCAATTCACCCCACTTGAGAAATTATCAACAAGAGTTGCATAGAATAATAGAACATTTTGAGGCCTTCAATATTACTGTTGTTCCCAGGACAAAGAATACTCTTGTTGATTCCCTAGCGACTGCATCCTTGAGGTTATCCCCTTTAGAAGACTATGAAGCCTCCAGGTTCACTATGGAACTACTCTACAAACCATCAGTACCCAACAATATTGCTAATTGGAAGGTTTTTGAAGGAGATGAACAGATTGTAGATTTTCTAACCAATCAAGAGAATTTTAAATATTTGGCTATAGATGATGAGGTGTTCCAAGAGAAACTGGCACAACCCGATTTCCATGAACAGAAGAATGGAACATATCACTCTAATAATAAACCAAGTTTTCACACGATACCAAAAGGGGTATCCAATTTGGATAACATTTTCGACCTGAGGAAAAGATTTAAAGGGTCAAAGAACACTAAGACAGGGAGTTCATGTCCCATATATGAGACTATAAACCTAGGAACCCCAGAAAACTTTAAGAATTTAAATCTAGGTAAAACAATGTCTAAATAAGATAGGAAAGATTATCTCAAGCTTTTCAGATAATATCAATATGTCTTTGCATGGTCCTACCGAGAATTGAAAACTTATCACACTCGCATTATCCAACACACAATCCTGTTAAAATCTGGAGTAAAACCCTTCCAAAAAAATCTCAGGAAGTACCATCCATCTCTGGAACCCCTGATGTATCAAGAGTTAAAGAAATTTCTAGATGTTAATATTATATTTCAAGTTAGACACTCTGCCTAGGTAGTGAATTTGGTTCCTGTCAGAAAAAATTATGGGGAGATCCACCTGTGTGTAGATTTTAGAAACCTTAACACAGCATCAGAAAAGGATAAATACCCAGTCCCACCCATGGAACAGCTCTTGCAAACCGTGTCTGGTTCTGAAATTTTTTCCCTTCTAGATGGTTTCTCAGGTTATAACCAGGTCCTAGTTTCAAAGGAAGACCGATTGAATACTACCTTCTGAACCAAGTGGGGAAATTTTTCTTATAAACGCATTCCCTTTGGGTTGATTAATGCAGGGGAAACCTTCCAAAGGGCCATGGACGTAGATTTTCGGGGATTGATTAACAAATGTGTAGTAGTATATTTGGATGATGTGACTGTGTATTCAAAGAGCAGAGAAAACCACATCCAACATCTAACCCAGATCTTCGAAAGGTGTAGGAAATATGGAATATCTTTAAACCCTGAGAAAACTATCTTTGGTGTCGAGGAAGGGAAACTACTAGGTCATATTATATCTCAAGAAATAATTCGTATATCTATTGAACGAATAAAGTAAATAGCTCAGCTTCCCTTGCCCCATAACAAGAAGGCTATGCAATCCTTCTTTGGGAAAATTAATTTTGTTAGAAAGTTCATGCCCGATTTCACTGAAACTATCAAACCCTTACAAAAAAAGATTCGCAAGGATGCATATTTTAAGTGGGATTACAAGTGAAAATATGCTTTCAATAATATCAAGACTACAATATCTCAAGATCTGGTGCTGCAAAGTCCCGACTTTAGTAAATGTTTTTTCCTCTATACTTTCTCCTCCGACCAGTCCTTAGTTGCAATATTGACCTAGAAGGATGATGATAACAATGAGACTATGGTATCATTTATGAGAACTAATCTCCGAGGAGTCGAATTGAAATACCCTTCTATAGACAAATAGGCTTATGTGGTATACAAAGAAGTAAATCATTTCATATATTACATCCTAAAAAATCACACCACAGTCATCGCGCCTCATCCTGTAGTCTGATACTTATTCACTCAACAGGAGATGGGGGAGAGAAGGGGAAATTGGATGGCAGATTTCCAAGAAATTGATCTAGATATAAAACCTGCCAAATTAGTTACGGAACAAGGATTGTGTAAACCGGTCTCAGAAGCCCAAGATCTAATAAATGAAGACCCTGGGTGGGAGAATGAATTAGCATTATGGTGTAGTGAATCTTTATAAATTCCCCCAGGGCAAGAATCTTGGTATGGAAAATTGATTTACCTCCTACATCATGGGATGTTCCCAGAAAACCTAAGCCCTAAGGAAAGGAGAGATCTCAGGCTAAAATCTGTGCAATATCGCCTCGTAAATTCAGTACTTTTCTGCATAAATTATGATGAAGTACTCTTGAGATGTCTCAAACGTGAAGATGTAGAAAAGGTTATGAGGGAGCTCCATGATGGTTTTGCGGGTGGAAACTTTGCAGGAAATACCACAACTCACAAAATATTAAGATTCGGTTATTATTGGCCTACTCTATTTAGGGACACTCATACATACGCTAGGAACTGTAAATCTTGTCAAATGAGCGTTGGTAGAGAAAAGAGGTCATTTGTCCCACTCCAACCAGTGACCATATCTAGACCATTCGAGCAATGGGGGTTAGACGTCATAGGGGATATTACCCTGAATTATTCAAAACAACATAAATACATACTGATTGTTGAGGACTATTTTACAAAATGGGCAGTGGTCATCCCTCTGACTCACGTGAATGAAAAGATTGTAATCAGATTCATAGAACAACAGCTGATCACAAGGTTTGGGATGCCTTATGTTCTTGTTTTTTACAATGATGCCTACTTTTCTTCTACTTTATTAATAGAGTTCGCTTTGGACAAAGGAATCATAATAATATACTATGTAAACTACTATCCACAAGGAAATAGGGTGGCAAAATCAACTAATAATAACCTAGTGAGGATCTTGAAGAAAACAGTCAGAGACAATCAGAGGAATTGGCATAACTCGCTTCATAATGCCTTATGGGAATATAGAGTAATACCCAGGGAAGATATAGTAAACTCTCCATATTTTCTGGTATACAGACAAGAAGCCATTCTCCCAAATGGGTTATATATTCCATCACTTCAGCTTGCTCAGGGTTCAAGAGGACATCCTTCATCAGTTATTCAAAAAAGAATTGATACTCTCCTCATGCTTGAAGAGGAAAGGGAGAAATCAAATTCTAAGTTCATCTCTCATCAGCAGATATTTAAAAGATGGTTTGACAAGCATAAGGCCAAAGAGAAGAGTTTTGAAGTATGAGACTTAGTCCTGAAATGGGATACGAACCTAAGGGAAAAGATTCGAAATTTCAAAATCTATGGCTCATACCTTTCCAGGTATCCGATAAAATTGGGGTAGGAACGTATCGGCTACAAAATATAAATGGGGAACTTGACACCCTCCCATTAAATGTGATGCATCCCCCCTCCCCTCCTGCGGTTCTACAACCTCCTGATCTAGGATATTTCTTTCTTCTGAGTCGAATTGACTCTTCGGGCTCTTGATTGAACCCAGATCAATTATACATAGGCCCCTTTTCCTCCTAATGTGCAAGTCTTGTGATACCCATGACCTATGTCTGCGCGCTTTGGGCGCTCTTCAATTTGCGGGCACTAGTTCCTTTTCATTATCCCCTTCCTTTCATGTGATCTTGGGCGATGACCTCACATGACCGTGCGATTACCTGTTAAATTCCACGCACCTTTAATCCATGAAATGCTATGGGATCGTCAATCTCCCGATCTTGATGGTATGTCTAAGTTGACGCTTTATATCTTCCCCTTCCAAATCCACGGACCAGATCTACCCCTCCTTAATCAACGGATAAGATCTATTCGTGATTCCAGACTTTGGGATTTTGAAATCTCAAACCTCGCTTTCCTCCTTACTCCAATATTCTGGAGTTAACGATCTGTTACAACCTATCTCCCTGAACCTGTGGCCAGGATCTCCTCTGCGGATCCGGCCTTCATGAATCTCAATTCCCAAATTCCTGCTTTTCCCTGTGTGATATTATTCCAGAGTAGAATATCTATCGACACTTTTCCCTCTTAATCTACGGCTAGGATTTCCTCCATGAATCCGGCCTTTGGGAATTTTAATTCTCAAACCCTCACCACTGCTAACTGGATATCTTCTGGAGTGGAAGATATGCTGACATGTATCCTCCCCAATCAACGGTTGTGCTCCCGCTTTGGGACTTTGGCCTCCTCAACCATATCAAGGGTCATACGACTCCTTTCTCGATCAACGATCACAATCTTCTCTGGGTCTTCGGACCTTTCCCCCTCCACTTTCTTCTAGAATTATGGATCTGGCATCGCATGTCCACCTTCACATCGATGGCTCTCATCAATTCAGACTTCTAGACTTCGAAAATATCATATCTCAACTCTCACCTTCCTCCAAAGGATTTTATCCGGAGTTGATAATCCATTGGCATGTGTCTCCCCCTCGATCTGATGATCGAGGATTACTTCGGGCCTTTACTCGGAGTCCACAGCTTCACGCCATGTGCCATCTTAATCTGATGGCCCAAATTCACTTTGGTTCTTCAGGTTTCGGAAGTTTAAACTTTCAACTAACACCCTAATGTAACTTACCCGAAGCTTTCGATATGTCGCCACATGTCTCTCTAAATCTAACAGTCCAAATATTTTTGGCTCTTCGGTTCTCCGGCGCTTCAGCTTTTTGGTTCTTTGGGCTTCGGGAGTTTCAAACTCCTACACACTCATTCCTCTCAGACTGCTTTCACCCGAAACACATGATCTCTTGACGTGTGTCTCCCCCTTGATCTGATGGCCTCTATCCACTTCAAGTCTTCGGGTCTCAAAAGTTTCAATTCATGTGCACTCGTTCCTCCTGAAGTGCTTCCACCTGAAACCTCAAATCTTGTGCCACCCATCACCCTTGATGATGGACGATCCCTGTTCACTTCAGGACTTTCAACCTTTGACAATTCCGCCCTCCTGTGCACACAAGACGTTAAGGCTCGTGCACCTTCTTTTGGATCCAATGGTTTATGGTCCTATAAGCTTAGATCCAACGGATTGGGTCTGTTCCTCTCCTTTGTGCTTCTTTCGTTCACTGGACGTAGATCTAACATTCCAGGCTCCTCTCCACAACCAATCTAATAGTTGTTGTCATTCATCCTCCTGAGCTTTCACCTTCTTCCAATTTGGAAGATTTTGTAAGTGTTCAAATCTTTCAGCCTTTGAAATTTCTTCAGTGAACCCAACTATCTGAGTCTCCCTTGCACTCTTGGACGTGTGATCTCTTCTTAGATTTAGGACTTGAAATAATTATGACTCCCGTGCATTTCTTGCGTTATCCCTTCTGAGATTTACGATTTACTCAGTATCCTAAGGGTCTCGGCCTTTTCTGTTTCCTCTAAAAGGAAAACTTTGTGCCCTCCTGGCAAGCCTTCACTCAATGCACCCCTTGCAGAACTTTTCTACAGACTGTTCAGTAACTCTGGTTCTCTGTGCCTTCCTTGCACATATTCCTCCTCCAAGGTATCTAGTAACCTTAAGGTCCCTCTTGAATTTGTGATCACTCAGGTGCACCCTCTTGGTATGTTCTTTTCTGACTCCACAGAGTTCATATGCGCACTCCTTGTGCTGGCTACAAAACCTCCAATGTTTTGTTGTGCACTCCATGCACAACCTAAAGAACCCAGAACGATATTATGAACTCAATGAAGATAGAGAAATCTACCTTCCTACTGTAAATGAAACTTATCATATATCTAAAACATTCATTCATGAAATACATAAACACATGAACAACCATGTGCAGGAAAAACTGATTTTTTATTATCTCTGTGTGTCTATACAGATGTTTACAAAAACTAGACTATAACCGAGTCCCAGTTCTCTCAATATCTCCTAATCTAAATCTCTCTTGAGTTCTGCTTCTTCTATCAGACACCTCTCAAGTTTTTCTTCTCCTATCCGACCTCTCTGCAAATATCTCTCTCTCCTTTTTACAAAACAAGGGCTCTACGAGCTTATCCTCTCCACCGCCTTAGTGCTATCATTGTCTCAGTTGCGGCACCATACTTCCTACGACTCGTTACATAAATGTTGATCCAGAACTAACTACGGTCTGGACCTTCTACAGGCAACCATTTAAGGCAACCCTATCCACTAACTGTACAAAGGTATGGCTTGGCATTTATCAGCCTTACAACACAAAATCCGTATAGGACCATATTTCAAATTTTAAAATGGGAGCGTCGGTGCCTCTCCCTCTCTGAAATGCACGTTGATGTGCTGGAATGTTGGTGTGTTGTTGAGGTGGAGAAATGTTACTGCATCATACTCCACTTCTAGGAAAATCATGAGCTCCTCTTCTCCAGTGTTGAAATCCTCCTGGATCCCAAACTTTCCCTTGGAGTTGTCCTCTTGCTCCTCTCCAACTATGTTGTTGTTTTTGTTGCTACTGTTGCTTATTTTGTTTCTTCCCTGCTGCTATGGCACACTCTCTTCTATTCATCTCCCCTTTGTTGACTACTTCTGCTAACCTCAACATCAGCTTCTTGATCTCTTATATCACCCTGTCCATCTACTCCAATGGTTGGTTCTCCTAATGCAGTCTTCTCTGCTGCACTTCCTCGTTATCAGTGGGTAGATCATCTTGATCCCCCATATCATTTTCTTCTTCTTTTGTGGAATTATGTTGCCACGCTACTGCAAACTCTAGCTCTGCAGTCTCATCATTGAGTTGTTGCTCAGCTTCCTTCTCTAACAAATTACCTTCTGTCAGCTCCTCTTGTGTTGGTTCAATTCCAACTTCTTCCAATCGTTCCTCTGGCTGGTATGCTTCTCCATCTGCTTCCAACTTGACCTGTTGGATGTGCAAGATTTGCACCATTACCCTTCTCTCTAGGGGTTCCAATTCCTCATACAGCTCTACAAAATCCATGTTGTATGTTTCCTCCTCTGTTGCAGGCTTCAGTGCTACAGTCATCTCCTGTTCAGCTTCCTGGCTGAAACTTTTGAGCAATTTTGTCGAATGCTCTTCTCCTAAAATTTGCATGAATGTCTTTGGAAACCATCTTCTTGTTCTGGATTGTCCAACCAATTCTTTAAAATCTTCAATTCTATCTCCCATGGTGTGAGAATCTCAACTGTGTGCTCCTCTTCCTCTTCTCCTTGGGCAGATTATGATATTTGCTCCTTCATCATGACAGTCACTGCTGGTTGTCCTTCCTCTACTACTACACTTTCATCATGTGCACTGGCCTCTATTTGGCTGCTTGGTAGGAATGTCTTGATCCCTCCAATAATCAGAATGCTCCTCTGATCTTCCTTATGGATGGTGAAAGTATTTAACTTCTCATAATCTTCATTCAGATGGTTTTCAAACCCATATGAATCTTCACCTATCAGCACTCCTTGTTGATATGAACTATCAACAGAGTCTGTGAGTCTGTCATACAATCTCATCTCTTTCCCCTTGCCCACCTGGAAATTTAGGACTTCTTTTCTACCCACCTAGCATTCTATGAGATCAATCGATCCCATCTCATTGCCCACCTGTCAATTTGAACTTTCATCACTGCTCCTATGCCAGCATACGATACCTTCCACTGATCTTTTTCTATTGCCCACCTGGTAACTTGAAAGTCCATTTCTGTTAAGCCCTAATATTGGCTCATTACCCCTTAATTGGGGCATATTATATTAGTAATTTTATTTTACTTATGTCATCTTTATCCCATTAGTTGTAATTATACCTCCTAGTCTCCTATATATATCAAGGAGACATTTTCATTTTGAATCATCTTGTACTTGAACATTTAAGTGGGGTAAAAGGAGGTTTCCCCCTTGAAGAGGCTCATTATCTAAAATTATCTCTTTTTCAAGGTGTTGAGTACTTTTCCTGAGGTTTTTCTATGCTATATTGATGTTTGGTTCTTAACATATGGTATCAGAGCTCAAGGTCTTGGGGTTTCGCTGCTACATCTGAGACACTATGGAATTTTTGCTATAACTTGTTTTCTACAATGTTTCAGAAGTAACGTCTTGGAGAATATTTAGTAGACAGATCAAGGTATGTTGGGTTCAAAATTCAGCTCCTGAGGCCTTATACTTTTGGAGATACAGCCTGTACAAGATAGGGTTATGGAATCATCCTGAAATGAGTCATTGCGGAATTTTCGCTATAAAAAAATTTCTGTAATGTTTCAGACCGTGAAATTCAAAGGCCATTTAAAGAAATTAGTAAGGTATCTGTGGTAAAAATTTCATCTTATGGGTCATCTTAAATTTGTAGATACACCTTGTGTAAGATACGGAATCTGACCAGTCCTATTGACTAGTCTCAAGAAGGTGTTCCAGGTAAAACAATCATAACTTCTTGCTAGAGTATCCAAATTGAGTGGGACTGGTTTCATTGGATCGTGGACAGTCTGTAGTATTTTGGGTGAGAGTTTTAGAATTTGATATCAATTATTTGTGCAGGGCATTCTATACAAGTGAGATCTCCTGGAAAGGACAAAAATCGGCAAGTTTTGAGGAAGTTACCGTAAATTCCACTTGGCACATCCAATTTTGATCAGACCTGTGGCATTGCAGAGAAGAAATATCAGAGAACTACCTAAAATAAAGTTTCATACCCAGAAGGGATGAAACTTGGGAGATAGAACAAAATAAATATTGTCTAGCAGAACCGCCTCAAAATCAAGATTCAAAAGTGATACTTGGCCAACAT
>ML780672.1:589778-601511 GCA_009831015.1 Picea engelmannii
ATCTCATTAAATGGAGGAAACTACCGGCTGAAGATTCCACTTGGGAAGATGAGTCTTTTATACAGAAGCATCCAGAGTTACTCAAGCATTGTGGACAACACTTGTCTCAAGGGGAGGGGCATGCTAAGCCCTAATATTGGCTCCTTACCCCTTAATTGGGGCATATTATATGTTATTTTATTTATGTCGGCTTTAGGCCATTAGTTGTAATTATACCTCCTAGTCTCCTATATATACCATTGAGACATTTTCATTTTGAATCATCTTGTACTTGAACATTTAAGTGGGGTAAAAGGAGGTTTCCCCCTCGAAGAGGTTCATTATCTGAAATTATCTCTTTTTCAAGGCGTTGAGTACTTTTCCTGAGGTTTTTCTATGCTATATTGATGTTTGGTTCTTAACAATTTCTACCCACCTGGTAGTTTATGAGATCTTCATCTAATCTCACCTCCTCCTCATCACTGAGGTGTCTCCCCATTTCTGGTTCACATATGTGAATCAATTCCTCCTCTATGTCACTCAGTTTTTCTAATTCCCTCAGCCACCTTCTCAACTCTTGTTGTTGCTTTCTGGCCAACAACTTTTGAACAAGCTATTTTGCCTTCCTGTTTAGAGGACATAATTCGTACCTCCAGTTTACCTTTGCCTCTTGATACATCATCAATTCTAGTTGTTCCATCCTTTCTCTTATCTCATTGAGCTCCAAATCCATCTTTGGGTTTCATTTCTGCTTCCGACCTTCTCTTCGACCACGCTCATGGCCTTCAGTAGCCATTTTCACCTTCTACCTGCCCTCTTGGAAAGCCTATGGATCACTCTACATCTGAGAGAATCTCCATCTTCTCTTATAGCTCACTTGGTTGCTTAAATTTTTGTTGTTGTGCACGTGCAACAAACTCCTCATAGAGCATCGGTACCATGTTTTCCTTTCACCTGTTGTCTACAGAAAAACTTTAACTTCTGATACCACTTGATGTTATCGGATTATCCCTTTCATCGTCTCAGCCTTTGCCTGTTGTCTGCAAGAAAAATTATGGCTCTGATACCACCTGGTATCAGAGTATATCCTTTCTCTGCTCTCTGTTATAGAAATAAAAAAAAATGTGCTCTGATACCACCTAATGTAGCCCCCCTCCCCTCTTGGGGTTCTGCAACCTCTCGATCTAGGATCTTTCTTTCTTCTGAGTCGAATTGACTCTTCGGGCTCCTGATTGAACCCAAATCAATTATACACAGGCCCCTTTTCCTCCTAAGGCGCAGGTCCTGTGATACCCGCAACCTCTGTCTGCGCGGTCTGGGCGCTCTTCAATTTACAGACGCTAGCTCCTTTTAACTAGCCCCTTCCTTGCATGTGATCTTGGGTGATGACCTCACATGACCGCTTGATTACCTATTAAAGACCACGCACCTTTAATCCACAAAATGCTATGGGACTGTCGATCTCCCAATATTGACAGTATGTCTGAGCTGGCGCTTCAAATCTGCCCCTTCCAAATCCACGGACCATATATGCCCCTCCTGAATCAACGGATACGTTATATTTGTGATTTCAGAATTTGGGGTTTTTAAATATCAAACCTCACTTTCCTTCGTACTCCAATCTTCCGGATTTAACAATCTGTTTCCACCTGTCTCCCTGAACCTACAGCCAGGATCTCCTCTGCAGATTTGGCCTTCGGGAATCTCAATTCTCAAATTCCTTCTTTTCCCTGTGTGATAATCTTCCGGAGTAGAAGATCTATCAACACTTATCCCTCTTAATCTACGGCTAGGATTTCCTTCGTGAATCTGTCCTTAGAGAATATCAATTCTCAAACCCTCGCCACTGCTGACTAGTTATCTTCCGGAGTGGAATATCTTTTGACACGTATCCTCCCTAATCAACAGTTGTGCTCCTGCTTTGGGACTTTGGCCTCCTCAACCATATCAATGGTCCTATGACTCCCTTATCGATCAACGATCACGATCTTCTCTGGGTCTTCGAACCTTTCCCCCTCCGCTTTCTTCTAGAGTTATATATCTGGCATCGCGTGTCCACCTTCATATCGACGGCTCTCATCAATTCAGATTTTCGTACTTCAGAAATCTCAGGTCAGAACTCTCACCTTCCTCCAAAGGATTTTATCTAGAGTTGATAATCCACTGGCACGTGTCTCCCCCTCGATCTGACAATTGAGGATTACTTCGGGCCTTTACCCGGAGTCCACAGATTCACGTCATGTGTCCTCTTAATCTGATGGCTCAGATTCACTTCGGGTCTTCGGGTTTCTGAAGTTTCAAATTTCAACTAAAACCCTAATGTAACTTACCCGAAGCTTGTGATCTGTCGCCACGTGTCTCTCTGAATCTAACGGTCCATATCTCTTCATCTCTTCGGCTCTTCGGCTCTTCGGGCTTCGGGAGTTTCAAACTCCTACACACTCATTCATCCCAGAGTGCTTTCACCCAAAACACATGATCTCTTGATGCATTTCTCCCCCTTGATTTGATGGCCTCTATCCACTTTGGGTCTTTAGGTTTCAGGAGTTTCAACTCCTGTGCACTCATTCCTCCTAGAGTGCTTCTACCCGAAACTTCAGATCTTGCGCCACCCGTCACCCTTGATGATGGATGGTCCATGTTCACTTCGGAACTTCAGGACTTTTACAAGTCCGCCCTTCTGCACATACAAGACATTAAGGCTCGTGCACCTTCTTCTGTATCCAACAATTTCTGGCCCTCTGCACTTAGATCCAATGGATTGGGTCTATTCCTCTCCTTTGTGCTTCCTTCGTTCACAAGACGTAGATCTAACAGTCCAGGCTCCTCCCCACAAACAATCTGACAGTTTTTTTCGTTCTTCCTCTTGATCTTTCACCTTCTTCTGATTTAGAAGATTTTGTAAGTGTTCAAAGCTTTTGGCCTTTGAACTTTCTTCGATGAACCCAACTATCTGGGTCTCCCTTGCGCTCTTGGACGCGTGGTCTCTTCTGAGCTTTAGGACTTGTAATAATTCCAAGTCCCACAAATTTCTTGCGCTATCCCCTCTGAGATTTATGATTTACTCAGTCTCCTAAGGGTCTCGACCTTTTCTATTTCCTCTCAAAGGAAAACTTTGTGCCCTCCTGGCAAGCCTTCGCTCAATGCACCCCTTGTAGAGATTTTCTATAGAGTGTTCAGTAACTCTGGTTCTTTGTGCCTTCCTTGCACAGATTCCTCCTCCAAGGTATCCAGTAACCTTGAGGTCCCTCTTGAATTTGTGATCGCTCTGGTGTGCCCTCCTGGCACGTTCTTTTCTGACTCCACAAAGTTTGGATGCGCACTCCTTGTGTTGGCTACAGAACCTCCAATGTTTTTTTGTGCACTCCTTGCACAGCCTAAAGAACCCAGAATGATATTACGAACTCAATGAAGATAGATAAATATGCCTTCCTACTATAAATGAAACTTATCATATATCTACAGCATTCATTCATGAAATACATAAACACACGAACAACCATGTGCAAGAAAAATTGTTTTTCTATTATCTCTGTGTGACTATACATATGTTTACAAAAACTGGATTGTAACTGAGTCCCAGTACTCTCAAGATCTCCTAATATAACTCTCTCTCGAGTTCTTCTTCTGCTATTAGACCTCTCTCAAGTTCTTCTTCTCCTATCTGACCTCTGTAAAAATATATCTCTCTCCTTTTTACAAAATGAGGGCTCTACGAGCTTATCCTCTCCACCGCCTTAGTGCTATCACAGTCTCAGTTACGGCACCATACTTCCTACGGCTCATTACATAAATGTTGATCCAGACCTGAATACGATCTAGACCTGCTACAGAAAACCATTTAAGGCAACCCTATTCACTACCTATACAAAGGTATGAATTGGCATTTATCAGCCTTACAACACAAAATCCGTATAGGACCATATTTCAAATTTAAAAATGGGAGGGTCGGTGCCTTTCCCTCTCTGAAATGTGCACTGATGTGCTAGAATGTTGGCGCATTTCTAAGGTGGATCGATGCTCCTGCATTAAAATTTCCAAGCCGTAAAACAATATTTCTATTAAAAAAAAAATGTCTTCTTCATGTTTCTTTTAGAATACATTCTGATTAGATTAAATGTGTAGGTTTAGGGTAGAATGATTGCAAATTCCTTTTCATTTTTGTCTTTTCTTTTTCTTGTTATTTTCCTGTAATAAAGTTGTGTTCCGTAAAGCATTGGTCGACCTTAATAAATATGGTGTAGCAAAATCTGCTCCTAACTTACGCTTATGTGCAACATAAGAAACGTTGGGCAGTTACAAATATCTTCAAGGAGATCTATATCTTGTCTTTGCAAAACAAACAACCTTGGTAAGTGATGAAGTGTCTACCCGGTGGTCTGGTAAATCCCAAAGGGAAATATAGCAAGTTGGAAAGGATCACATGTACCCCTAGATAGATCTAGGAAGAATTTCACCTTAACTATTTCATCTTGTAGATAACAGACGCCCTCCTCTCCAACTCACTCAGGGAATTTTTATCGGAAATAAATCAATTATATGAAATGAGTGCAAAGTTAGAGAGGGTATGCAGATAACTCTGTCAGGGCTATGGACGCTCGTTGGCAGCAAAGCAAGGTCTGTGATGTCGGGGTGACTCTGTTGGGGCTATGGACGTTCGCTGGCAGTAGAGAAACACTGTAGAGAGGGAATAATGATAACTAAAATGGACTCAAGCGAGTGAATGCCTTACCTGACTCTTTTCAAAGATGGCCATGGGTCACGGTCAAGAGGAACGAAGGTGGGATAAGGGATAAACTCCATAGGCGGACCTGGATTCATGAACCTAGGAAATTGTACATGCATCGATAGGAAATACTCTGATAAAAGTGAAGATAGTTATTTTCTCGACCAGCTTCTACACGAACTAAGCCCGAAGGAAGGGGCAGAGATTCTTCTTTCACCTAAAGAATCTCCATCTATTGAGCGCTCAACACACCCTAAAATATTTTATGAATTTTTTTCTCTTTTCGGTACCACTTGTTTTCTTTTGTTCTTCTTTCTGAATTGAATATGTTGTGTAGGGATCACTAAGTTCGTTTCCATGTCTTATCATCGATCAGGTTGGATTTATTTGGACCTGTCAAAGTGAAACCTTTGTATCTAAAAAAGAACTTGGCATTTTAACTAAGAATCTGTGGCTAAAATTGTGACCCACGCGCTTATGTTTGGCATCGGAAAAATTCGAGCAGTAAAATGACCACATAGTAACAATAATATTCGATCACCGATGTATCATCGGCATCAGTAAAAAATGAAGTAGATTTGCGCTAGTTGTTAGCAAAGAATATTTAGGAAATGGTCGATATCCCATCGGCGTCGATGAAATATGAGAGCGATAAACATTGACATGGGCCTTGACGAACCTCTGATAATTGATCACTGATGCGTTTGTTCGGGGTCGGTGAAATATCAAAGATTTAAATCATGAAAAATTTTAACATTGACACATCGTCGATCATCGATCCCCGACGCATTTTTGGCATCGGCAAGTTTCGAGGGGGGTAATCTAGGAACACTTGTTTAAACTTACCATTGATCATCGATCCTTGATAATTTTTCGGCATCGGTAGGGTAGGACATGTTTTTTTGAACGGTTATCTAACGAAAATCCCTTATTACGAATAACACTCTTAAACGAAGAAGCCAATCTCAAACGTCGTGTGTCTTTTCCGCGTAGGCATTTCATACAGCCTAGCTTCATCCCGAATCACCTTAAGTTTCCCCATGTCCTAGTCACACTTCCAGGTCAGCATTTCCACATCAGCGTTGTATGGCAAGAAGGATCAGCATCAGAGATTTTTTCAAGAGATATCAACGAACATTGTCTAAAGAAAAGCGTTGACTCCCGATCCACCCATTTAAATTAGCAGAATGATGGGACGTTTTCAGCACAAAATAAGATCGAATTCTGCCATTTAATAGGCCAATTAATGTTTCACTCTGCATACGTTGCTACCCTGTGCTTCGATTGAATAACCAGAATTTGAAATCGTCGATGAACCACATTATAGCCTGCGCATGCGCCACCAACCTATGACTGCATTTAATCTCGAGCATAATGCGAATCTGGCGACAGATTTTGTAGAACCGCACTTACACCCCTAATTGAAGAACTAATGCGACAAGGTAAGTTTTTTCTTCATTTAAATCACTAAGACAGTTTCGAACCCCAACATTCTACACATAAGTTTCTCATTTCCAGAGCAGTCGAAGAAGCGAAGAGAGCGTCTCAAGAGTTGCACTTGGTTCTCAGAATTTCAAAACCAAGTTAAGCTACTGCGAAGAAGAGGTATGTGTTAATTTTAGCATTTTGGCAGTCGCATTTTATATATATCATTATTCTCTCTACAACACGGTGTCTAACTCTTCTCTCTTTGCATAAAAAATGCCTCCAAGGAAGCCAACAACCAGACGCTCTCCAAGGGCACCAAAATTGAAGGAAGCAGAGGTCGGTGAAGGATCTTCTCACGGCACTGCGAGGCAGTTAGTATTTGATACTAGAGTAGAACCGGTCATCAAAACATCAACTAAGAAGGCATTTGCTCAGCCCCCTACTTTTGGCGATATAGAATCAAGCACTGGATCAAAGATAATTCTCCCGCAATGGGGATATTGTTCAAAAGAATTAAATGGGAAGATTACCCGAAATTTATTCCCCACAACAACCCGAATGTAAGGGTGCTCGATGACCAAGTTTTTCCAAACATCTAGCAGTCATTCCTGCATATGGTATCCTACCCAACCCCATTCTTACCCTGCATTGAGATTCTAGGTTGGATAATTGATCATACATACGTGATGAAGTTCCTAGTTGGTGATGAGAATGGTGGTGGTGTCGGTGTTTTCTCCCAACAGAGGTCCATAAATATTACAAGATCAGGGACTCAGAGGAGCGGTTAAACATATATTTCATACTAAATTTCTATGATTTCCATGACACCATTCGATTAATGGCCTCCTGGTGGAAGGAAGACATGAAATTCACAAACCGAAGTAACAGCTGGTATGGGACAAAAAATCTAAGGGAACCATACATTTATTTAATGGCTCTAATTTGTCGATTATACGGGGAGAAATATTGCGCTAAGTTATTAGAGGCATGGATGCCCCTGGCATACACTATGGCCATATCTAGGAGTATCTTCAACTAGGGAGCAATCATATCTAAACAATTGAGCACCAGCATATTGCAAGCTCAGACACCAAAGGATGGAGAAGCACCCACTTTCCACATGGATTCATATCTACTAGACATGATCTGTGCAAGGAATGTCTTCATCAACATGAACCTAAGTTGGCATGTCGTCGAGCTACCAGTACATGTCTACTTTAGCATCCTGTGGGAAAAAAGGTACAAAAAATCTTATCCTCTCATTTGCGATGAATTCACAGCTCAAGTTTAGATATATCAAAAGTAGGCCATTGGTACCTAGATGAAACCATGACTTATATCAGGGTTTTTGGGGCCACCAGCGCACCACATTTACTCCCCGCACATGTCCCAGACTGTCTCGTCGTAGGGGAAATCTGTTACTAAACCATCCTGCATGGCTATAATGCCACTTTGGTTAAGGACAACAAACGAGCATTCATACCCTATGGTTTCCATGTAGGATTTTTCATAGTGAAGGATATTGCACAATCTAAACAAGAGGGTTTGAGCCAGTTGGAATACAAGTTCCCGACAGGACTATTTCTCAAACATGACCATAAAGGCCTGGTTCTCCATTATGTGTCACAAGTCTCTTCCTATTGGCCATACGCACATGATAATTTTGAAGACCAGATATTTACAGAATGTGCTCGGGACTGAGAAGAGGTACTATAGAGAAAATCTAACCCAAACATGACTAGGTTCAAAGCTATGAGTATGGATGATCAAGTTGAAACAATAGAATAGACAGCTCAAGAAGCTCTCAGGGTTAGGGAAGAAAACAGAGCAGCAAAAGCCACAGAGGTACAAAGGAGGGTGATGTTGTTATTAGAAGAAGCAAAAAGAGTCATCTGGCAGTTAGAAAACGATCCTCAACTATTCAAACCTATCAAGATCACCCCGACTGACCCAATCAACATCAGAGAGGAGCTAAATGGCTCAGAATCAACCCCACTGGAGGAAACTGTCGATCTAGAAAACCCTATAGTTTCATCACCACAGACCAGATCGTCGGTGACCATTCCAACACAGCATGAGATTCCAAGAACACCAAGTGAAACGGGTGTGCCTAATACCCTTTTTTATCTAATTACTATCTATGATGATGAAGAGAGTTCGTAGGTCTCGCTTATAACTCCGATACCAATTACAGAGGAGAAAGAACCAAGGGAAACATCTGCTCCAACTCCTGTTGCATCAATTCCAAACCCTTTGCAAGGCGACCCTGAGGCCGAGAGTACCTTAGAAACTGAATTTCTCGACCTATAGGGGGCCTCTAAAGACAGCTTCAGGTGTGAGCTAGGTTCTGGTGAACAAGAAGAGGAATTGCAACAACCAAAGATCGGCACCTCAACAGCAGATCACCAAGTAAGTGTTGATCTTGTGACTGTCTCTCCAATTAAGGATGATTCCTCACCAACTGATGAACACCATATGGAGGTCGATCCATTGGAACATATGGAATTTTCCCCTCTCAAATAATTACAAGAGTCGGTCCTAGAGCAAATATATACAGCAGGAATCCTGGGAAACACTCTGACCTGGGGATACCAACAAATCCCTGAGCCTATTGATGAGGTCGCCAATATACAAGAGATTTCTTATGATAGGAAGAGGAAATTAATAATGAGGAGAACAACCAAGAAAAGGAGGCTCACGCTGGATAGCGCAATTCTCCTACCCACAGAGGATAAGTTGCTCAGCACAGAAAATGTGAAGACATCTGAGCTAATCGATGCAGGGATGTCTACCATTGATTCCACGTTGGATCGAGAAAAGTGAGATGAAAAGGAACTGTCCGTCGCAAATAAGGAGCTAGACCATCTGCGCCATCTGGCGAAATATTACTAAGACTTGACGCAAGACACATTTTTTGTGAAGAGTGAATTCTGAGATGCATAGGCAGAATTCACAAGCCAAATACATCTCTTCACTGCATGTGTAGATGATTTTCAAGAAGACACTCTCATGGAATTGGCAACCTATAAAGATGTGGAGAGATGGTACGAAAATGCATACCAGGTTGTAGAACGAATCGATTATATCAGTGCAGTACAGAAGGGCCAATATACGAAGGATCATGACATATGAATGCTAATGGATAGCAGCATCCCTGGATCAAGAAGGCGGCGAATACTGGGTAAGTATTTCCCGGGAACCTCAGCGAGAGATATAGAAGAAGTGGGTCAAGTGAGAAAGAAGCTGGGAAAAGATCAATCGGGAGATGAAATACATTGGCCTCCCAGAGTTCGGCTCACCCGAAAAAATTGTCGACTTGCATGACATAGTAAAATGACATGCAGAACAGGACTCAACATGGGAAGTAGATATTGCGCAAGTGGCGAGCATGACACTAGGTCAAGTACAAAATTTTATGGAACATCTAATCAAGGCTCGTGTAGTTTTGCAGCTTTTAAGTGCCAAAGTGATAAAATATAAACAACGGGCTATAGAGGTGAAGGAAACCCTTTCAACCCCGATGGACCAACACATATTCCCATATACTAACACATGCGAGGATCTCTTCGTAAATTTGTTAGAATACAAGAAGATTCATCCACTCTAGTAGAACCACTAGATGATCTCAAAGGAACAAAGAGATCAAGCGCCACATGTCACTCTTTTGTTTTACTTAACACAAACTTTTAGCAGCGATTTTGAGTTAGTGATTCTTTATAAATATGGGGATCAACCTTTTGGGAAAGGGTCGATGGTTTTGGGGAAAAGACCCTCTTTTTGAGAATTGTAAAGAATTATTTCTGAGCAACTTTAATTAAGAAGTTTTTTTTAGAACTAGAGACAAAATTTTGTTTTTCATCAAAGGCATTATGTGATTGGATTGAGGAGGAACTACTTCCAACTTTTATTTCTGTAGTTGATGTTGTAACGAGTAAGAGTTTCTGAATCTTTTGATAAGCTATATTTTTCTATACTTTAACTGTTATTTTGTTTTAAATGATGAAAAGTGAATCGCTGTGTTAATATGGGATTGATGGTAGAGCTAAGGAAACTATTTTTCTTGCACTTACCTTATTGCATGCATATTTTATTTCAATATTTGTATCTCAGTCTGTGTGAAATACTAGCAATTTAACCTATTATTACTAGACTTGTAATAGGTGTGAATATAATTGTCTACATGCTAGAGCATGAGGGTTATCCCATGCTCAACCTTCTTCAGTAGTTAAGAATCCCCTCTATCAGTTGGTTTATACCATCACACCTTAATTTAGCAGACTCATCTAATAAAAGAAAATACAAAAAAGAGAAACGCTCAATCTGAAGGAGGAGCTTTCACAAAAAGATATCATGACAATCACTAAGTAAAGCCCTTCGGTAAATTGGCTAGATTGGAAGATCTGGAGAACCATTCCACCCATAAAACGTTGCAGAGTCTAATTGGGCCTCTAAGGTGGGTTTGGTTCCTACTGTTAAGTTAAAGGGATCTTGGACCCCTCAACAGTCGTGTTAGGATATTTAGACACTTATGAATTAGTTAATATCAACTTGGTCCAATGTTTCTTCAGGTAAAGTTTGTTTCCTTTGTATGCATTTGTAGTTATGTAATCCGACAGTCAGGATATGTTCTAGGCATAATGTGATCGAGCGGTTTATATTCTCCTTGATACTAATGGCTATATTGATTTTTGGCTTAGCACTGATTAGTCCATGATCTCTATTTAAAGAGAATGGAGGTACATTTACTGATGATCGATTATGAGAAACTCATATGTGAAAAAAATCCCTTTTTCATCAATATATTACCTCAAGTGATCGCATTGGTTGGGGCCATAAATTGTTTCCCTCTTTAAGAGTTTTAACCACGTAATACATCGGTGTACTAATCTTTGACATATTTGTGTGAGAAGTTGTTTAAAGTATTTGGCATGTGTGTAAATACCTTGTTTATCGAGCATGGTATTAGAACCTGTATGAAGAATCGCCCCCCATTGTTGATCAAGATCTTGAATCTGTGTCGTTGTATGCATCAAAGGATTTCTAGATTTTGTTATTTCTATGCATTTTGGGGGAGAGAGAGTTGTTCCATTACATCTAGAGCACTACTTTTAGTTGGAAATATTTTTCGTTTCACCCAAAAAGGTATCCATTTGTGCAGAATAAGTTTATTTTGTGAGATCCAAATGTATAAAGTTTCATTACAATTTTTGAATTTTTTTATATACTCTACTAATATTTTGGTTTCTCTATTTATATTTATGGTTTGCTATATTTTTGGTCTATGTGTGCTCTTTTCTATGGACCTTGTGTGATCTGAGAAAACCAGAAATAGAGTGGAAAGTGTTTTATTTTATGTGTATGCTCTTTGCTATGCATTTTACGTGATATGAGAAAATCATAAACAAAGAGAAAACTTGTAGTTTTCAAGTAGCATAACTGTGATCTAACCCTGATCTTGATAAGTTTCAGATTTATTTTATTTTTTGAAATTCTATTTCTTTTTGTTTGAGGTTGTGTTGAAGCTTTTTGCAGGGAAAAAAATGGGTTTTAGGAGTAAGTACACCCTTCGACGCAAAGAGTAAAAAAAGGGGGGGGGGGGG
>ML780672.1:610626-676242 GCA_009831015.1 Picea engelmannii
TCTAAGTTGTGTGAGAGCCACTTAGACAATGGTTTGAATTGAACTTGTATAATCCAAAAATATTTATTTTCATTGTTTAATCATTTTTTTAATTTGCTTAGTCGAAACCTAAGGACTCTATATTAAAAAAATACTTTTACATATATTTAGCATTGCTTACAACATATTTCATTATTAATTTTGAAAAAAAAAATTGTATTTAATTTAATTTTAATAAATTTTTAAAATAATACTAAATTCATTATTATATATATATATATATATATATATATATATATATATATATATATATATATATATATATATATATAAAGTTATTTAATATAGTTTTATTTTTTAAATAATATTAAATTCATTATTTATATAAATTATTGAAATATAAATAATGTATTTTTGAAAGCTATACAAGTTGATGTTAAGTTTGTTATGATGCAAGTTGATGTTAAGTTTGTTATTCCCTGAATAAAAAGATTAAGTATTTATTTATTGAATAAGAAAGTTATCATATATTAGTGGGGTACCATTTTTTAATATCTTTTAAGGTGACACCGTTGAAGGCACATGATTAGGTTGTGTGAAGTCATGGCCATTGATTTTTGAAAGTACACGTGTTCCTTTCCAATTATATGCATTTGCATTTTTGTTTTAGCATATTCATTTGAATATCATTGACTTGTAATCTTCTTTTTAGCTTAATACGTTGTAAAACATAAAAACCATTGGTCTTAAGAGAAAAAATTAAAATGCATTAAGGTCAAACCCATACATTTTCATGGGTTGAAAGTTATATGACTTGATAGATATTTATATATGGAATGTGTAAAGTCCCTAATTATATTTAACACTTCGTATTCGTTGGATCTAGAAATGATTTATAACTTATGTTATGCAATGATTGGTTGTTATTCCAAGTTACTTGATATTTGCCATGAGTGCAAATGAACCAAACCCTAAGTTTATATATAAAAGAAGAACGTACACCACGTGCATGGTTATACTTTAGAAATGATTCCATGTGACATTTGTGATTAAGGTGCATGTCCCCTTTTAGTTGTGAGCATAGAGGAAGACAAACCACATGGGGTACAATGTTAAGAGTACTTTAAGTGCGTTGTCATTGGGTATAGATGTAACACCAAGTTTTGGCACCATCCTTAGTACACTTTGTGTTTTGGTAGGGCTTATTTCAGTATGCACTTAACATTTCTGGCTTTCCCATACAATGTTTTGTTTTTTTCTTCTTTCCTTGTGAATTGGGGTGGTTAAGAGCTTTGCCTTTTAGTGTTTTGTTTTTCTTGCTTATTTCAGTATGCACTTAACATTTATGGCTTTGCCCTACAGTGTTTTGTTTTTTTCTTCTTTCCTTGTGAATTGGGGGTGGTTAAGATTGGGGGTGGTTAAGAGCTTTGCCTTTTAGTGTTTTGTTTTTCTTTTTTGCTTTTTTTTTTTTTTTGTTTCCTTGTGAATTGTGGTGGTTGATGTGGGAAGTATCATGATGATGAGCATGGAAAATTTTATTCTAAATCCAAAAGATATAATATAAATGTCTAACAAATAAATAATCTTTTTTTTAAGTATATTTATCATTTTCAATTGTCTTTATATAAAACATTAATACTTTCAAAATAATTATATTAAAAGAAATTGACAATTAATTTGGCATCTTTAGTACACTTTGTAATGTTTCCAACCAATTTTTGGCCAAGAATTAGGGTTTTTGTTTGATGTTTTGAGTTTTGTTTTGTAGATTACTATTATAGAAAAATGTGTTGAAGTATTTTTGTTGACTTTATTGCATAGATGACATCACAACAAGTATGGAACACATGATAATGAAGTAAACACATAAACAGAGATAACAAGCTTCAGATCTGACCTTTATTTAGATAGAATAAGAAACCTTCATACATAGATCTGCAGATCTGGTACAACATAGAATATATAGAGACCCTAGGTCTTCCTCCACTCAATATAGTTGATTATAAGATTAATTTATTTCCCTTCTTGAATAGATTACTTCAGATCCTTGTTGGTACGGCCGTTAATGGTTGGATCTGGAGGTGGTATGGCCATGGAAGGCTGGATCTGGAACTGGTACGGCCCTCACTGGATCGAAATGCTTAATATTTCAACCTCCTAGTGAATGACCTCCAAATGATGCCAAAACACCCTCAAACTATAGATCAAAGGCTCTAGAGTATGAATGAAGCAAGCTGGAGTGAAAACCTTGAGGATTTCCCTCATATATGTGAGTATCCTTAATGGGAGTTGCGCCCTCCTTCAAAAATCCATTATGAGCCAAATAAAATAATCAAAGGGAGATACCCTTGGTGTTAATGTTGCAAAAGGGCATTATGACCCTAGAGAAGAACCTCCAAAGGTGTACAACTGCAGATCTAGACTCCTCCAAGCATATCGAACCTTTTATCTTCCAAGGATGCACCCTATTGTTGGAAACCCTTCAGATTTGTACACCGAACTCCAAGTGTTATTTGCAGAATACTTGTGACTGGATTAGAATGGTGAGGGAGGGATCTTTCACCTCCTTGACCAAGCTTGAACCAGGAACAGAGGAATATTTCACGTCCTTGCTGGTTTCTAGAGTTTGTTTACTCAAAACCCTCAAATCGTAAATTGTCTAGCTCAACAATGTAGAGTGAAAAAATGAATAATGAGAATAGCGTCCAATAGGTGCACCCTTCTCTTTATTTTATACCTCGTTTTCTAATTTTCCATTGAGTTGCTTTTTCCACTTGCTAAGGGTTTTAATATAGTTTTTCCTTGGTCTTTTACCAAAGTCACTTTAATAATATAACCTTAGGTCTCTTAAGTGACAAAAAACCACATTTCCCTCCCTTTGCTTATCTTGGACTATAGTCTAGAGGGGTAGCTAGACTATTATGTCCCTAAGCTCTTGTGTCAATGAGAAGGGGATATTACAGTCTCCCCAACTAGAAATTTCTTTCCCTCAAGCAATCCAAAACCATTCTCTTGCACTATTCTTTCATTTTCCCAAGTAGCATCTTCTATGGGAAAATATTTCCATTTAACCAAAGACTCTGTAATTGCTCTACTCCTTAGTTGTTTCACCCCAGTTTCCAAGATTTCTTCTGGTATTAGGTGTAGATGTCCTTCTTCATCCATCGGTGGAAATGTCTCATTGACTAATACATGTTGGCCTAATGCTTTTTTCAAACAAGACACATGGACAACATTGTGGATCTTACTCCCTGGGGGGAATTTCAATTCATATGTTACTTCTCCAATTCTTCTTTGTACTTCATATGGACCATAGAAGCGTGGTTGTAATTTTTCAGCGCCACTCTTCTTGATAGATGCTTGTCTATATGGTTGCAAGTGCAAGTACACCAGATCCCCAACCTCAAAGGTCCACTCCACCCTTTTCCTGTCTGTGTATATTTTTTGTTGGTTCTACACTCTATGGATATTGTCCTTGAGTTCTCTGATGATGTCCTAGTAAACCTGGATCCACCCCTTGGCCATAGGAGCCTTTCTTTCACCAAATACAATCTCTTCAAAAGTAAGAGGATTATAACTGTATAAATCTTTAAAGGGGGGTATGCCAATGGACATGTGTTATGTGGTATTGTAACAATACTCCCCCAAGTAAAGACATTTAACCCAAGCTTTATGTTGTCCTTCTACATAATTTATGAGGTAACCCTCTATCCATTTGTTGGAAATTTTAGTTTGCCCATCAGTTTGGGGATGGTAGCTAGTTCTAGGAGTCAATTTAGTGCCCACCAATCTAAACATCCCTTGCCAAAAGATACTCATGAATTTGTTGTCCCTGTCGCTAATACGTTCTTAGGTATGTCATGCATCCTAAAGATCTCTTTGAAGAATAACTCAGCTACATGTGATGCGTTGTAGTCCATGGAGATGGCAAAGAAATGACTGAACTTGGTTAACTAATCCACAACTACAAATATGCAGTCCTTACCTTGCGTTCTGGGAAGACCTGTGATGAAATCCATTGAGATACTTTCACATTTGTTCTCTAGTATTGGAAGGGGTTGTAAGAGTCATGTTGGATGAGAGTGTTCATCTTTATTTTGTTGGCAAGTAGCACATTCCTTGATGTGGCACATAACATCTCCTTTGAGTCCTTTCCAAGAGAACCTTTCTCGTACATGTATGTATGTCTTAAGGAACCCTTGATGACCTCCTACTAGAGCATCACGGAAGGCTTGGAGCACCTTTCCTTTGAATGTAGATTCAGGTACCAAATAGATCCTTCCTTTGTAATAAATGATGTCATTTATAACCATGTACATGTCATCCTGTAGTTTTCCATCCATCAATTCACACGCAAACTTGTTCTTTGAGTATTCCACCAATAACTGTGGTTTCCAATCTACTAATATTTATGTCATGGAGTAGGTTGAAGGTCTTCTTGATAGGGCATCTGCAACTACATTATTTTTTCCCTTGACATACTCAATATCAAAATTGTAAGCATGTAATGTTCCCAACCAATTTTCAGCTAAGAACTAGGGTTTTTGTTTGATGTTTTGAGTTTTGTTTTGCATATTACTATTACAGAAAGATGCGTTGAAGTATTTTTGTTGAGTTTATTGCATAGATGACATAAAAACGAGTATGTAAGATATGATAATGAATTAAATACATAAACATAGATAACAAGCTTCAGATCTGACCTTTATGTAGATAGAATAAGAGGCCTTCATACATAGATCTGCAAATCTTATACAATATAGAAGATATAGAGACCCTAGGTCTTCCTCCACTGAATATAGTTGATTATAAGATTAATTTATTTCCCTTCTTGAATAGATTCCTTCAAATACTTGTTGGTATAGCCCTAAATGGCTGGATTTGAAGATGGTACGGCCCTCGAAGGCTAGATATGGAACTAGTACAGCCCCGACTAGCTGGAAATGCTCAATATTTCGGCCTCCTAGTGAATGACCTCCAAATGATGCCAAAACACCCTCAAACTGGAGATCAGGGACTCTAGAGTAGGAATGAAGCAAGATGGAGTGAAAACCTCCAAGATTTCCCTTAGATCTGTGAGTATCCTGAATGGGAGTTGCACACTCCTTCAGAAATCCATTTTGAGCCAAATAAAATAATCCAAGGGAGATACCCTTGGTGTTAATTTTGAAAAAGGGCATTATGACCCTAGAGAAGAACCTCCAAAGGTGTAAAACTGCAAATCTAGACTCCTCCGAGCGGATCGAACCTTTTCTCTTCCAAGGATGTGCCCTACTGCTGGAAACCCTTCAAATTTATACACTGAACTCCAAGTGTTATTTTCATAATACATGTGACTAGATTAGAATGGTGAGGGAGGGATATTTCACCTCCTTGACCAAGCTTGAACCAGGAACGAAGGAATCTTTCACTTCCTTGTTGGTTTCTAGGGTTTGTTTACTCAAAACCCTCAAAACGTAAGTTGTCTAGCTCAAGAGTGCAGAATGCAAAAATGAATAATGATAATACCGTCCAAGAGGTGTGCCCTTCTCTTTCTTTTATACCTCATTTTCTAATTTTCCATTGAGTTGCTTTTTCCACTTGCTAAGGGTTTTAATTTAATTTTTCCTTAGTATTTTACCAAAGTCACTTTAATAATATAACCTTAGGTCTCTTAAGTCACAAAAAACCACATTTCCTTCCCCTTGCTTATCTTGGACTATAGTCTAGAGAGGTAGCTAGACTATTATGTCCCTAAGCTCTTGTGTCAATGAGAAGGGGATATTACACACTTTGTGTTTTGGTAGGGCTTATTTCAGTATGCACTTAACATTTCTGGCGTTGCCCTTCAGTGTTTTGCTTTTTGCTTCTTTCCTTGTGAATTGGGGGTGGTTAAGAGAATTGCCCTTCAATGTTTTACTTTTCGCTTCTTTCCTTGTGAATTGAAGTGGTTTATGTTGGAAGCATCATGATGATGAATGTGGAAAAAATTTCCTAAATCCAAAATATATAATATAAATGTCCAACAAACAATCTTATTCTTAAGTATATTTACCATTTTCATTTGTTCTTATATAAAAAATCATTAATACTTTCAAATTAATTATATTAAAAGAAATTGACAATTATTTTATTTAATACATGAAATTTGGTGTTATAGAAAAACCATCAATGCTCCAAAACTTATTGTATTACTTAACAATGGTTGCATGGCAATGCATTCCCTGCCAAGTTAGTTGGGAAATACATGTTGAACAATGAAACTTAATATAACTAAATGCACAAGTAATGAATATTTTTTGTCAAAAGATAATAATTGAGGGTTGTTTGTTATTCAAAATGTATAATGAACACTAACCTGAATGAAACTATAATATTCATAAATATAAAATAAATATAATAATAAATACATAGTACAACTTTTTATATTTAGATGTGGTGATTGGTGAAATTCATTGATTATGTAATTAATTCTACATATTGAAAGACGTGAAGGGAGCGATAACACTTCAATTCTATCAACCATTAGAAATGAGAAACACAAATAATTTTATTATATATATATATATATATTATTTTTTTATTTTTTTTTCCTATGTTAAACATTACATTGCATACACAAATTTATGGTAAAAGGCAAATTAATATCACATCAATGTCACATCAAAAGAAAACTCATTGCTATAGTCCCATGACTAAAAAAAACAATTACCTTACCACCTTATTTAGTACACGAAAATTGATATAAAATTTGAATATGTAACCTTTACATGTAAATAAATATAAGGGCTTCTTTTATTTTGTTTTATTAGTTTACTAAATGGGACCTACTTGAAACAATTTATCCATCTTGTACTTAATTTCAAGTTTGAGAAGGACATGGGATTTATGGGATCATTGTTAATGACTCTATATATATAAATGGAAATTAATTTATAGTTTATTTATTTTTCAAAAAATATATAAAATGTAAATTAATTGTGTGTATTTTAGTATTGGTGGTAAGCACAATTTTATTTATGCACATTACTCTTTTGTGTAGTCCTCAAGAAGGGATTGTTTTATCCTTTTTGTTGAGATAATTGTGATATTATGGTAAGTAAGTGTGTTAATTGATTTTTGAATGTTCCAAAGGTTTTGAAGTATTTTCAAAGTTGTGAATCTTGTGAAATGTATTCCATAATAAGCCAAGTGGGTGTTACTATGTAATACAACCATTTGTTTAACCTAGGGGTTAGTAAGCCATGGGAAAACAAAGCAGGGCACTACACTAATAAATCATAAACAAGTAGATCACCATAAAATAATGCAATAGATTCTCATTAATAGCATATACAATAATATTGTCATGATCAACTTGACATAAAATATTACAAAGTACCTAAGGTTCGCAGTTTCACAGAATCCCAATGTTGCTCCCAGCATTGCTCACGAAAAATATACGACCAAGTGGGAGATTGTATCCAAGGTGCCTTTCCTCCCCACCAATGCAAGTGCCTTTTTCAAGCAAGTGCCCATGAGCAGGGCTTAGGTCCCAATGAGGGTAAGAAACAAGGTATACAAATCACATTAGGAATATCTTAACAAAGGTCTTATCACCACTTTACATCCCCTCAAAAAAATCCCCCTAGCAGTGGTGCCCTGTCTATCCTAAAAGGATCTTCCTACCACTTTCAACCCCTAGACAATGGGCTCTTAAGGACCCATCAACCATTATGACAAAATGCTAGGTTCACTCCCTAGAATCACAAACTCTTCCTCAATACAAAAACCATTATAAGTACCCCTCCAAGCCCCCCTTCTCAAGGGAGGGCTCCCCTTTATAAAAAAATCTCAAATGGTCATCAACTGTAACCACTTTCCCTTTCCCCAAACTAACTCATTTAGGGAGAAATTAGGCTTATGAGGGAATTGACAAGTGTCTTAGGCAAGGTAAAAGTAATTCACAACTTGTTTCCTTTTGCCCTTTTCCTCCTAGTTTACTTTGGTGGTATTTTTCAAGTATTTTCCCATCCCAAAGGCTTCCTAATACCAAAATCAAGGTGGTCTTCTTTATTGGATCATGAGCCCTACCCTTGGATATGATTCCCTTGTTGATCTGGATTATTTTCAGCACGAAATGAGATCGGAGATATAATAAAGAAATGAACGGAGATATCTCAGATATTTAATAATATAAAAGAAATATATCATAGATGCAAACATAAACACAAATATACAGTAATACACGATTTCTATTAATGAAAGAAATGTACAAAGACTGTAAAAATACAGAGTGAAAGACTCGTTAGAATGGTGGCAGCTTATCTCTGAGAAGAGATGTGATGGCTACTCGCATTCGCAAGAAGATGATTACAATGAGGCTTTGAAGGACTTTTTACAATAAGCAGGAATTTCAAAAACCCTAGACATCCAAAAACCTAACCCTAGGAGATGAAGCATCAAAAGTCATGTGGGCCCCGTTTGGGTAAGTTAGTACATCAACTTCTCGGGGTAGTAACTTTTGCATACGATCTTCATTTTAGGCGTATGATAGCTCGCTAGAAAGGTATCATCGAGGAGATTCATTTTAGGTGCAATATCAAGGAACTTCCATATTTCAAACATTTTTTCCCAAAAAAAACATCGTTTAGGGCCTCAAAATGGCCTCAGAAGTTAAAACCTGCTAAAAATAGTAAATTACCAAAATTGCCAGAAAACTATTTTGAGACAGTTGGAAAGGTGGGTGGCCACCAATATCCACCTATATCAATCCTCCCTCCTTAGGAAGCAATGGTCTCCATTGCGTTGAGTGCCCGGGGGAGAGGAAAAAGTGTTTACTGAATCTAAATCTTGGTGAACTGCTTGCCTTGTTGGAGACGTCGCGCTGCTCAGTTTGTGGAAGTCTGTCACGAACCTGTTGAGGTTGAGGTTGTTCAAAAAATCGAGCTACATGAGAGGACGGTGTGCAGAAGAAATCTGTGCGCTTTGATGCAACCTTGTCGACCTACTTATGTTGGATAGAAGGTGTTTGGGGCGAGGTTGTAGTGGTTGCAGTGTCCTTTTGTTACCCTTTTGAACAGATTGTGAAGAAGCTGAATTTTGCAGTATGAGATACTACCTTACAACACTTTTTAGGTGGAACAATACTTGGAACTACCTCTGGTATTATGTAGAGACGACCCCCCAAAGTAACAATGACACTATGGGGTCAAGACTCATAAACAGCATGGTGTCTCCTCGTATATGGTTGGCCCAAGAGAACATCACAGACATCCAGTGGGGCAACATCACATAATACCTCACCATTGAATCGTTGGATGTCGTATGAAAATCGACATTGTTGGTTGACACGAAGATCTCGTCCTTGGCGAAGCCACCCGATGTTGTATGGTTGTGGGTGTGATGTTGTCGAGAATCCCAACTATTTCACAACCTCTGCTGAGATGAGGTTCTTCTGGATTCCGCTATCAACAATAAAATGCAGTGGGGTCCCCTTCACCCACATCTGTGAATGAAAAAGGCACTCCCCCTCTTCAAGATATGTTGGTTCTTATAGTTGAATTGTTGTGGTCACGACAATAGCAGTGGGGTCTGTGTCAATGATCTGTCCTTTACCAATATTTTTAGAATCAGATTTCGAATCAGGGTTCGGCTCCTTGTATTTGATCTCAGCCACCAATGATTGTTTTGAGTGACATTCATCGATGTTGTGCCAGGGGATTTTGTGGAAATCGCACCATTTTTCAGTGTCCTTCTTCATCTTCCTGTGACCCTTCTTTTCCTGTGGCTTGGACTAGTTTTCAGGAGACTGTTTGTTAGGGCCGTCTTTGTCATACTTTGGTTGTTGCGGATTTGCAGACCCGAACTCCCATTTTTTCTGGTGCTTAAATTTATGCTCGATTTTAACAGCATATCGATAAGCAGCACCAACTGATGAGATGTCTAGAAAATCCATTTCAATTTGAATGTATCTGTGTAGAGCCCCATGGTATTTCAAAACCAAATGTCGTTCAGAGTCTTTGATACCAATATTGGTGCGCAAGGTATGAAAGGTATTGGTGAACTCTGGACCTGCTTTCCCCTCTCTTGTCGCCTTGTTGTCCATCTCATGTATTGGTCCTCATAGTTTCCAACAAGGTAATACTATTCCTTTAACGCATCCACAAAAAAATCCCAAGTGGGATCGGCCCCATATATTCCAAACTCCTCTGTGGAAATTTTCTCCCAGTAAGTTTCCCACCAATGTTTGACATGGGGGAGAGATTTAAGGAGTGTGAAGGTGATCTTTTCTCTGTTGGAAAAATTATGAACAGAGAAATAAACTTCTAGCATATTTAACAATTTGTCTAGGGCTTCTGCATCTATCTGTCCTTCAAATACAGGAATATCAAAATTAACTTGTACCTTGAAAGGTGAGGTGCCTCCAAAGTGGTAATTTGATGAATATGTGCATTTTTCTATCGTCGGTCGTTGAAGGATGTGGGAAAAATTCTCTATCATTTCGTCCCTCTGTCGCATGAGAGCTTGCTCAAGCAACAGACTGATAGGATCGTCTACTCCGTCGTTTTTATTTTCTTCCACCATTGAGGGTTTCTTGGGTGTGCGAGAGTGATCGTCCTCAAGAGAGACAAGCTCGAGACCTAACTTGTTATACTCGGACCTCGTCAGGGATATGCACTGAAAAGAAATCAAGAGCAGCCTGCTCTGATACCACTAATCCAGATTATTTTCGGCACGAAATGAGAGCGAAGATACAATAAATAAATGCACAGATATATCGCAGATATTCAATAATATAACATAAATATATCAGATATGCAACCATAAATTCGGATATACAGTAATACACGATTTCTATTAATGAAAGAAATGTACAGAGACTGTAAAAATACAGAGTGAAAGACTCATTAGAATGGTGGCAGCTTTTATCTGAGAAGAGATGTGATGGCTACTCGCATTCACAAGAAGATGATTACAATGAGGCTTTGAAGGCCTTTTTACAATAAGCGGGAATGTCAAAAACCCTAGACATCCAAAAACCTAACCCTAGGAGATGAAGCGTCAAAAGTCATGTGGGCCCTGTTTGGGTAAGTTAGTACATCAACTTCCCGGGGTCGTAACTTTTGCATACGATCTCCGTTTTAGGCGTATGATAGCCCGTTGGAAAGGTATCGTCGAGGAGATTCATTTTAGGAGAAATATCAAAGGAACTTAAACATTTCAACTTTTGTTCCCAAAAAACATCGTTTAGGGCCTCAAAATGGCCCCGGAAGTTAAAACCTGCTTAAAATAGTAAATTACCAAAATTGCCATAAAATTGTTTTGAGCCAGTTGGAAAAGGTGGGTGGCCACTGATATCCACCTGGATCACTTTTCAATCATCAATGTCTCAACTTGTCACAATTTATTCCACTAAAACCAATACATATGCAACATTATAATGAATCATAACAAGATATCATACCAACTACAATGTGTATACATGTCAATAGTACCATTCATCCATATGTAACACAATCATATAAGTTTAACATAATTAATCATCACTAATGAACCAATCAAGGGGACGGCGAGTCCAAAACACTATCTCTTGTAGCTATCTAACTCAAACATAATGCATAAGTGGTATGAAAATTACTCTTTTGTGTACCCATCAAGAAGGGGTAGTTTGTGTCCTTCTTGTTAGGACAATAGTGATATTGTCATAAGCAAGTGCATTAATTTCTTTCCAAATTCTCCAAAGTCCTTGAAGTTGTGAATGTTTTGAAATGTATTCCACAATAATTCACTTGATATTTTTGAAGTGAGGCAATTAAAGCTTGCCTTGATAATCTATATATTAGAATCAAAGATATTAATATCCAAAATTGTCTTCTTCCATGCACTTATCACCACAATTTCTAGAGTGAAGGGTTGTTGGACATGGTGTTATGGTGTTGGAATTGATGTCAAAGGGGGTCAATATGGTCAATATTGGACATAGTGTGTGTTGTTGACATTGATGGAAAGAGGATAAATATGGTCACTGAGAACTTGATTAATGTTTATGTATTCATATCAGTATCCTAGAAAAAAATTATATTGAATTATGTTACTGGCATCCATTCACAGAAGAAGAAATTGAACATGAGTGAAGGGCTTGTTCACTCCATGAAGATATCATTGGAATACCTTTACAATGGAACAGTATCAAAAATAAGTTAATGTACTCTAAATACAAAAAGAAAGGGTCAAATCTGGTGCTTCAATAGAATACAACATGTGTCAAGGATCTGGTATAAAAATATCAGCAAGGGGGATGTTTCAGATATCCTTCATTACTTAGTCCTTGAAGAATATTGTTATAAAAGTGAATGAAATCAAGGACAAAATATCGTCTCTCAAGTCATATAATATCTTTTATGAGAATTACCTCCAAGAAGGTGTGAGAAAAGTCATCAGAGATCTCATTGTGATCGTTAGATCACTAGATCAAAGTCTCATAAATTGTCAGATCATGCTACAAGATTAGTGTTTCAAATCGTTACAACTCCCACGATGTAACTCCATGCTACAATATTAGTGTTGCAACTCCCTAAAACTCCCATATTGCAACTCCATGCTACAATATTAGTGTTGCAACTCGTTGCAACTCCTATGCTGCAACTCCACGCTATAGGGTGAGTGTTGCAACTCGTTGCAACTCCACTCAACAGGATTGGACATGAAAATTTAATCAAAGTCAACACAGATGTGGAAGCGAAGACGTCATTGAAAATCCGCTCTTATAATTTTTTATTCAACTATGTAAGCTTGTTGATAAAGGAGGAATGTGGATATGTAACAAAATATTTGTTTTTGAAGTGGATGCTTCATTTGGCAAGTTTAGAAGGCAGTCGCAACAGTAATTTTGGGGAAGTTTCCTTCAAATAACCTCTTGTACTGACCACCTCGCACATTTTCTAAGGAAACTGACTGTGTTTCGGCTAATTGGGCATGTTATGCACAAAACCCATGTCATAGAATTTTAAAATTCATTTCCATAGCTCTGGAATATTTGTATGAAAATCATTGTCTAATTTGGACACCTTTTTAAATAAAAATCAATTAATAAATAGAAAAGTCAGCATCTGTGTTAACTAAATGAAGAGGTTCAATGTTTTATTATTAAAAAGACACATTGGTTCATTTTCTCTTTTACAAAAGGACGCATTGGTTCATTTTCTCTTTTACAAAAAGACACATTGTTTCAATATCATATACCTCTTGAGAGACTATATAAACAAAGAAAAATGGTAAGAAGGAAAGTGTCTCTGCAGTCTACATCAGAAGCAGGAGCAGAGTCAAAGAAAGAAACTGTAAACACTTTTATGCAATGAGGGTGGTAGGGAGGAGCTCGGGAGGATTGAAGTCCTTTGCAGGTTAAATCTTGTTTCACAAGGGATTAGGTGATTCCTATAGTTGGTCCTCTGAAACAAGGGAGTTGGTGCTTCCTAGAGTTGGTGCTCTAAAACCAAGGGATTGGTGTCTCCTTGAGTTGGTGCTCAGAGGAAGAGAGATTGGTGTCTCTCACACAATTGTAACTTGTGCTTGTTATTGTTATATTTAAATTTATGTATTCAGTACATTCTTGTTGATCAATTGTTATGATTAATTAATTTGTTAATTAATAATTGTTAAAANNATGAGAGCAAGTGCCTTCAGCACACTTTAACCACTGGAAGGTAGATCCTGAAGAGATCAAATGGATCAGCAAGAAGGAATGTCCTCCAAGAGAGAACCATTGTTTAAAGGAAATGATTATTCTTTAAGGAGTATAAGAGTGAAAAGTTATGTGATGGCCCTTGGATGTAATGTCTGGAAATCTGTTTAAAATGGTTTCACTACTCCATCTACTCCACCTACTGATACTACTACAAAGAAGCTCTGCAATGACAATTCAATAGTTGTTAATGCTATTCTTGGAGGATTAGCAAATCCTATATTTGTAAAAGTGATGCATTGTAAATCACCAAAGGAAATTTGGTATAACTAAAGATCATCTATGAAGGAGATGGAAAGGTCAAGAAAACTAAACTTCAAACACAGAGAGGGAAATTTGAGAGTCTAAATATGAAAGAGGAAGAAAACATTGCAGAATATTTTCAAAGAGTGGATGAAATAGTCAATTCATTCAGAGCATTGGGAGAAGAGCTAAAAGACAAGATTATTTTCCAAAAGTTGTTGAGATTATTACCAATGAGATATGATGACAAGATATCTACCTTGGTAGACCGAGAAGACCTTGACAGCCTTACAATGGATGAATTTCATGGGATTCTTATAGCATATGAAATGAGAACCGGGCAAGAAAATTCATCAAAAAGGGAAACAGCCTTCAAATCATCAAAATAAACAAGGAACCATAAGCATGTGCCAAGTGAAAATCACTCAGATATATCAGATGAAGAAGAGGCCAACATTATAAGAAAAATCAAGAAAGGGTATGGAAAATAAAAAGGGAAGTTACCTTTCAAATGCTTCAACTATGGAAAAATTGGACACTTCACTAACAAATGTCCTTATCCAAAACAAGAAGATAATGATGATGAAGAAGCTTACAATCAGAAAAACCATAAAAAGAGAAAAACCAAAAACAAAAAGAAGAAAACCTTTTACACCAAAGAGAAGAGTAGTTCATCTGAAGAAAGTGAAGATGAAGAGTCAGAACATCTATTTATGGGTATAGAAACCCAAGATAATCTTTCTAAAAATAATTTTGAGATTGAAGAAAACTATGAGGCTGAAGGAGAAGTAGACCTAGAAGCAAAACTAAACAGTGCTCTATATGAACTTAGAAAGTATAAAAAGAAGAACAAGTTACTAAGGGGGTAGCTTCTATAATTTGAAGAAGCACAACAATTAAGAGAAAAGGAAGTTTCAAAAACCATCAAAGAATCAGAGAAAATCATCATTCAACTGAAGACTCAACTTCGAGAAGCTAAGAGAAATGAGGAAGTCTTGATTAAACAACTCAATGAAAAATAGCAAGATTGTAAGAATCTAGAGACTGAAAATGTTCAACTAAAGAGGGAACTTTAGAAAGGAAACAACCAATCAAGATTTGAGAACAGTTCAAAAATATTGAATGGAATTCTTTTTTTTTAACAGAAATGGTTGGTGATTTATATTAAAAAAGAGAGTTGTGCTACAACACATTACATAGAGATAGAAAATTCGATTATGTGAATTGAATCCAAAATGCTAGCTGGTAATAATGTTGTGACTTAACAGAGAAATTAAAGATGGTCCAAAAACAACTACTAAGTTGCCATGTAAAAATGGCTACAAATGATGATAATATAAACATAACTTTGCAGGTCATCTAATAGAACCTGGCTAGAAATTGAGAAATGCTTCTGCATTTTCCTGGAAACTTGTTGGATTAGTTTCTAGCATTAGAATTCCATCTCCTGAGTTTGATCTTTTTGGAGTTGGCGTTGGGTCAAGAGGAGCCTGGTATGGTTCATTACCTACTTCTGAGTGAAAGGTTGAAGGGAGCCTTGAATCTGTGGATTCATTTGAGTTTGCAGGTCGATGTTGAGGATGGCCAAGGGGGTTCCCCACTTGTTGTTTGAGAATTAAAATGTGCCTGGTATTTCAATTAACCCCACGAAGAGAAATTTCCAACTCTTGATTGTGTCTGTGCTTCTATTCTTGCAATTGAATCTGTAGAGTAGCAGTGCGGTTCCGAAGTTCATGATTCTCTACTTCAAGTTCCCTGAGACGCGAGTCTGTTCTTTCCCCTGAAATTATGATAACATTTCGCAAATCCCAAATTTGGTCACAGATCTCCACTGAACCGTGGGATGGACAGGAGCATGGAGCACTAGACCGGTGCCACATGATGGAAGGTGGTCGTGAGAGAACAAAGGAATGAGGCTTTGTACAGAAATGTGGGTAAGTTGTTGGGGGAATACGGAGCCTTATCCACGATAACGTAGAGGAAATATCCATTGCACCCTTGAAAGTACGGTGGATTTGAGTTACCCATGAGCCTGAAATATTATCCATAGAGGTGATAGAAAACCATGAAACCATGGCTACAGGAGAAATCATTAGATAATACGAGAGCCTTGCAGAACAAGCGAGCGAGGGGATGAATGAAGGCATTAGGCACATGAGGGGAAGTACCATCATGGTGCCACATGGCTGAAGGAGGAGAGATAGGGGCCCTAAGAAAAGGGAAGAGGTGGAAAGAGAGGAGGGATGAGGCGGGGGGAAAGGGTGGTGAAAGAAGGGGGGAAGATTCATGGGGTTGGTAAGGAGGGAATGTTCCAAATGTGGTAAGGAAAAAGGATGGTTAGGGGAGAACTTATGGTAACCAAACATAATATTCATTTTGATTGATGAAAAGTTGGCCCTAGTTCATGTTTTTTGCTAATTTTTCCAAACAGTCAGTTGCCTGGTTTTGAGAATGAAGGATATGGAAGAAGTGGATCTTAGCAAAATGTCTTTTCAAGAAATTTATCTGTTATGAAGATTGCTGGAAATTTAATTTGCTGATTTTTTTAAGCCATCATTAATAATTATCTCAGAGTCTCCAAGGACAATGATATCATTAAGTTTTCAATCTTTTTCTATTTGAATCCCCATGAAGACTGCTAGGCTTTTCGCCTTGTTGGTGGTGGTATTTCCAAAGCCCCAAGAGTAATTCAATATATGTTGTCCATCGAAATCAATGATGAATCCCCCTGCACCTGCCACCCCTGGGTTACCTGCAGAAGCTCCATCAAAGAATAGAATTGGAGAGGATTGTTGTCTTTGCCATTTGAGAAAATCAGGGTCACCAAATCGTAATTGTCATGTTTGCCACTTGTTAGTTTTGGTTGAAAGCGATAGTAGTCTTGGAAAAAAATTACCAAAAATGTAAATGATACATTCTTCTTCATTTGAATCTAAAGAGCCTAACGGGTCTATTTGAACCAATATGGAAGAGAAGACTTCATAAATTGATCCACATATTTTAGCGAAAATGCGTTGGGGGGAATATTTGTTCTCCCAAAAGATTGCTTGATTCCTTTCTAACCAGATTTCCCAACAGACAAATTTAGGGATTTGCCTCTAGATGAGGGAGAAGAGTTTCTTATCTTTGAAGCTGTCAGCATATATTTGTTTCCAAGAGATAAATAAATCATTCCAATTCTCAGGGGGAAGGGGGGGGAAAGAGAGAGGGAGATAGAGAAGATTCCAAATCTAGGAAGAGAAAGAGCATTCCAAGAAGAGGTGGGGGATGGATTCAGAGGCTGCAAGACAAAGAGGGCATCGTGAAGGACCCATAAGTCTGTGTTTTTACAAGTTATCGGTCATTAGGATTTTTCCATGAACCATCAACCAACAGAAAATGTTAACTTTGAGGAGAGAGGGATGAGACCAAATTTCCTTCCATATTTTGGAGATTGGATGACCTTGAACAAGAGATTGAAGGGTAGAATAACCTGTTTTAGCTTAATAGGAAGAGGATCCCCAACTACAGGAATTTGGAGTGTGGAGATTAATGGGTGCAAAACCGGCTATACGATTGAAAAAGAGGGAGTCCAAGGATCGAAGGTGGATTGGGGTATCTGGGAATTTTGAATTCATTCAATCTCCATCAAGGGACCAGAGGTAGAAATCTTTTAGATGAAAGAGACCTTTGGTGTGACATCCTTGGCCACCCAGGCTGGGCCATGCTACTCCAGATAACGCTCTGATACCATATTGTGACGTCCCCAGCCACCAACAGGACGACATCGTCACTGAGTAAACATCTTTTGTGGAATAAATCACATATAAACTTAACAGGAAATAAATAGAGATAACATTTGATATTCATATATGTGTGTGTGTGTGTGTGTATCTAATGCAATTAAACAGACATAAACACTATGCTCATATACCTATTCATGTGAAAGCAACATTAACACAAACATGCAATATATACATGCATTACTCATCAGTTATAACACATGTACAATTACATAGCATACAATGAACAGAGAATTGGTACTTATCTCTTAATTTGAGTACACCAACTGCATTCAAACCTTCCACGAACCTCCCAGCCTTAGACCACGCTGCTCATCACTCTCAGCAGTGGGTCACCCCCGAGCTGGGACTAAACTCCATCGAGCAATGGATTCCTAGGAGAGGCAGGGATAACAGGAATTTGCACAGTACAACAGGAAGGATTTTCTCCAAGGATCCACTTACACCCACAGCTCACAAAATCTCATTCCCCACCTGCCTGTCCCACCCCAGGAGTGTACACCTTCACTGTCCAATGGTCCATTGGTTGCTACACCTCTCTTTCCTTGGGCTTTAGCAATAGGTTGGATCAGGAATTCCCAGAGCTTTGTAGGTGCTACTAGACTCCCTCCACAGAACTCACTTCCTTAGCACACTCTCTCATCTAGAGATATTTTCTCACAGGCCTGACAACCTGCTTCTTTTATCTACGGGCCTGACAACCCGCTTCTTCACTCCCGCTCCTCAACACACGGGCATGGTGATGGAAGCAACAGAAACTGGACATGGAGGACGGTAATAATAGAAAGTACACAGGAAATCCACAGGGTATAGGTGTCGCAAGGGTATCAACTTAGGTTTGGTGCATAGGTCCAGGGTCTTGGCATTCAAAAATGGCGGATTGGCTCATTGTGTGCTTGCTCAGTGCATCAGTGATTCAAGGTAGTGGATGGCCAGCATGGCCAGGATTGTGAGAATGGTGAGAATGCTCTGAATTGTCTAAATCATTTGAAGGGTGAGAATGCCCCCCCATAAATCTGCATGCGTTTTGGATGACACTTGGCTCTACGGGAGCATGTTTTTCCCCACTTGGAACTCGTTCCTCTCCCTAAAGGAACTTAGGATAAATTAATATCCTATTTACATCTTTTAGAATAATAATATATTATTCTACTAGGCTCTTAATCTTAGGCTCTTAGGCTCAACTCTTAGCCTCCTCCCTTTCCCAACCTAGTGGAGTTCAGTCCCCCATACTCTTTCTTCGTGGTCGGTCTACACGTAGCGATGTTGTTATATTAATAATATGAATATTTACATGTACAAAACAGGCTCCTCGCCTTTAACACCTAGGCTCTCGGCCTAATCAACACATAAGCATACCAACTTATAAATATTTGTCTCACCAGCCTACAAAACATGTTACATTCGTAATTACCATCGGGGCTCGTCCTTGGGGTATTACATTCCCCTCCCCTTATTTTTGCACTGTCCTCAGTGCAACTTAATTACACAACATCAACAAGATTTCCAAAATCTTCAAAAATATGTGGGTATTATGCCCGCATAGCGTCTTCATGCTCCCATGTTGCATCCTCAGGACCGTACCATGTCCACTGAACCTTTACAAGACCTATGGCTCAACTCCGGAGTTACTTGCTCTTCCGGTCTAGTATGCACATGGGATGCACTTGTAAGGCGCCTTCTTGCACCACCTGAATCACATTCCAATCAATCACATGATTAGCATCAGGTATATATTTCTTGAGAAATGAGACATGAAATACTTTATGAATAGTCATGCATGCAGGCAATGCAAGCAAATAAGCTATTGGTCCAATCCTTTCTAGAATTTCAAACGGTCCACAATATTTGGCTACCAACTTGGAACAGTTTCCCAGCTTCAGGGAACTTTTGTTGGCTTTCACCTTCAAGAAAACATGATCACCCACTTTAAACTCTTTGTGGGTTCTGCCTTTGTCAGAATAGTTGTTCTGCCTGTCTTGGGTAGCCTTCAAATTCTGCTTTATCTTTAACAATTGCTCTTACATTTCCCTGAGCAACTCTGGCCCAATTATTTCTCTATCAGCTGGGTTGTTCCATCTTATTGGTGTGTTTCACTTCCTGCCATAAATTTCATCAAATGGGCTCATCTTCAGTGATGCTTGGTACCCATTGTTGTAAGCAAACTCTACCAAGTGTAGGTATTCTTCCCATATGGAGGGTTTGTCCATCACATACATTCTTAACATATCTTCTATCACCTAATTTACTCTTTATGTTTGTCCATAAGACTCAGGATGATAGGTTGTGTTGAAGTTCAGGCTCGTTATGAGCCCCTTGAATAATCCTCTCCAAAACTTCGAGGTAAATTTTGGGTCTCTGTCAAACACAATTTTCTTGGGAATACCATGCAATCATGTTATTTCCCTCATATAAATATTATCAACATTATATGCCTTGTGATTAGTCGTCAATGGAATAAAATGGGAAGCTTTCGTAAGCTTATCCACCACCACCATGATGGAATCATGTTGCTTGTTTGTTCTGGGTAATCCTGTGATGAAATCCATTGTCCCCACTTCCCACTTCCACTCAGGGATAGGTAATGGATGTAGCAAACCAGTTGGGTGTCTATCCTCATCTTTAACCCTTTGACACTCCATATATCTGGCGATGTACTCTGCAATTTATTTCTTCATGCCTGGCCAATAGTAATGGCTCTTGACTACTGCCGCTATTTTCTAATATCTAGGGTGCCCAGCATAAGGCACATTATGCATCTCTTTCAAGATCATGCTCCTCAATTCGTGAGAACTGGGTACATAAATTATGTTCCTGTACAGGAGTATTCCATCAACTTCCAATCTATAATCTTCTATTTTGTGTAGCATCTTACCTTGTTGTAACTTTGTTACCATTTCCATGTACTGTAAATCTGCTTTTGGAGCTTCCAAAATTTTGTCTTTAAGATCGGTTTGATACATGCTGATGGTTGTAGCTTGAAGTTCATGCACTCTCTTGTTGAGTGCATCAGCCACTTTGTTCTCCTTCCCTTTGATGTGCTTGATATCAAAGTCATATTCATAGAGGAGTTCCAACCATCTGCTCTATCTGGAATTTAAAGTAGGCTAATCAAACAAATATTTCAGACCATTATGGTCTATCCTCAACTCAAACCTCTTTCCCATGAGGTACTGTCTCCATTTCTTTAAAGCGTGTACTATGGCTGCCAACTCCAAATTGTGAGTGGCGTTGATCCTTTCATTCTCTTTCAATTTCTTGGATTCAAAACATATCACAAACCCATTATGGTTGAGGACTCCACCTAGTCCTTCTTTGCATGCATCTTTGCAAACCATGAATTCTTCATCTGGATCCGCAATCTTCAGAATTGGAGCACTAGTTAACAGTTGCTTCAATTGTTGGAAGCTCTTTTCACATTCTTCTTTCCATTGAAATTTTACCTCTTTTCTTTGCAAGGAAGTGATTGGGTGAGCAATCCTCGAAAATCCTGCAATGAATCTCCTGTAGTAGACGGCTAGACCCATGAAGGATTTGACTTTTGTCACATTCTTAGGTGTTTTCCACCCTTTAATGGATTCAATATTTTTAGGGTCTACCGTTATTCCCTCTTCGAATATTATATGTCCCAAATAGTGAATTCGATTTTGGAAAAATGAGCACTTTCTCAACTTAGCAAACAGATGGTTCTCTCTTAGCACCTGTAACACCATCCTCAAGTGTTGCTTGTGATCTTCCTCTATCTTGGAATATACAAGGATTTCATCTAAAAATACAATGACAAATTTGTCTAAATATTCTTGGAAAACACCATTCATTAAGCACATGAAAACAGTTGGTGCATTTGATAGCCCAAATGGCACCATTGTGAACTCATAATGACCATACCTTGTCCTGAAGGTGGTCTTGTATATGTCTTCATATTTAATCCTCACCTAATGGTATCCCGACCTGAGATCTATCTTTGAAAATACCCTTGTATCCTTCAACTGATCGAAGAGATCATCAATACTTGGTAGAGGATACTTGTTCTTTATAGTTACTTTATTTAACTGCCTGAAGTCAATGCACAATATCAAGGTCCCATCTTTCTTATTCACAAATAACACTGGGGAACCCCAAGGTATCACACTTGGGCATATGTACCCCTTCTTTAAAAGTTTTTCAAGCTGCATTTGTAGTTCTTTCAGTTCTAGTGTGCTCATCTGGTAGGGAGTCCTTGATACTGGAGTTTCCCCAAGCATCAAATTTATAGACAAATCAATATCTCTCTTTGGAGGTGGCCCTGGTATCTCCTTGAACACATATTCAAAATATTTCAGTACTACATGATCCTCCAATTTTGGCACCTTATCCTTAGGTGCTTCATCCATATGGGCTGCAAATATTTGGTAGCCCTTCCTGTAACACTTCTTCAGCTGCATTGTTGATATTTCCCGAACAGTAACTACCCTGGGAATTCCTTGGATTATGCTCTGATTTCCATCCTCTTCCAAGCAAGTGAATGCCTTGTTATGACAATATAATATGGCATGGTGTTGGTCCAACCAATCCATACCAATTATGCAATCTTATGATCCCAAAGGCAAGATGTTCAAATCTGCCTTGGTACTCAGCCCATTCATTCCCACTGGACATGATTTAACCAACTCAACAACCTTTCTCTTAGCTCCTATAGCCAGCTGCACTAGCCAATATTTACCATGCTTGCTTCTTGGTAATTGAAATCGTTCCATTACCTTAGGATATATATAGCTATGACTATCCCTCGAATCAATTAAAATAGTAAAGGCATAGTTATTAATCAAACCTTTGACTTCAATCATCTGTGATCGAAACTCCGCTTGCTTATTGTTCAGGGATGCATAGATCCTTGGTAATCTTGTGTTCATGTCCTTCATTGTTTCTTCTTGTTGAACATTGTGAAAAGCTCTCACCGTGTCCTTTCTGTGAGGGAAATATCTATACTTATGATCTCCATTACAACCCCAACATTGCATAGGTGTCTTCCTTGGCATTTGCCCACCTACTTCAGCCATTCTGGGCTCCCTCAAAACTAGATGTCCTTGAGGACTATTTCTGAAAAATGGTGGCTTTATCCCCTTCTGCCTCTACTCCTTCTTAAAGTTCATCTTGTCTTCCCAAGCTCTTTAGAAATTAGGCTTTCCCCTATGTTGATCATATAAACATTTTTCCTTCCTTATGGTTTGTTCCATAGTTTTAGGATCATCATACTGGATTTTGTCACTAATAAAAGATGGCATCCCACTCAGATATCTCTGGATCTTGACTGTCTCATCCTTGATGAAAGGGACAAACCTCAACATCTCTAGAAATCTCCTTTCATATTCATCTATAGTCATGTTGCCCAAATTAAGTTCAAAGAACTCTTTCATCTTTTTGTCATAGTATCTTTTGGTTAAGTACTTATTTTCAAAATGTTTCTTGAATTCCTTCCATGTAACATCCTTCTCTCTAATGTGTTGCACTTGCACAAGTTGATCCCACCACATGGATGTCCTTCCTTTTAGCTGATAGATTGTGGTTCTTCCTTCTGCGTGAGAGGAATAATTATGCAATTGGAAATATTTCCTCATTCCAAGTAGCCATGTCTCGACCTCTTCATCTTTCTTGTGCTCTCCATCACAAGTAGGAGGTTTGATCTTATTCATTTCACCCTTCAGTTCATCCACTTCATACCTCCTATGCTTTATGGTAGGATATGGACTTGAACTACTATGTGGCCTTCTTTCGGAATGCCTTTGGGAGTGTTAATGATGTATTTTACCACTTCTTTCTCTTATTTCCTCATCATGGAACACGTGGCTCCATGATTTGTTGGATCCACTTTCCTTATCCAACTTATTTTCAATTCTTTACAGGCTTTGCATGAACTTCATATTGAAGTCTCATTGTTTCTCCCTGGCTCTCATAAGCCTTTTGTTATCTTCCTGGTGAATTTGGACATCTTTTTGCAAAATTTTAATGATTTTCATCATGCTCACATCTTTATCTATTTCTTCTCCATGCCCATTGGAGTTTGTTCCTTCAACTCCCAAATGGACATCCATTCCTCTAACTTCATCCTCCAGACTGTAAGCATCATGTGCCTCCTCCATTTCTCTGCACTATGTAACAATTTGGTCTGGTTCTGACAATTGTTAACTCTGCAAAATGTGCAGTCAACCGAATTTTTTCATGCTATTAGGCTTAATAATTTTACAAAATACGTAAACCATATGATTCAACAAAATAATTCCAGACTCCATTTTATGTGGGTCTTGGTCGATCAAGAATCCCCACGGCTCTATCTCCGAGCCCTGTTTTGTTCTACAATTCACTTTCGGGCACTAGCCCCTTTTTCTTCATCTCTTAATTTGCATGTGACCATGGTTGTGATCAAGTGTTATTAATTGGGTGATTACCCGGAGCCTTGGAACTTCGGGGCTCCATATCTTGGAAGGTTTCCCTTTTCGCGCATCATAAACATCACAGAATCATTGAACTAGCGAACTCGCGCAGTATGGTGGATCTACGGTCCACATTCCCTGTTCATATCTATGGTGGATAGGAGCTCCGGGACTCCAGGCTTTGGTGTTTTCCAAAGCACATCACAACAAATCTCTCGGAGTGTCGCATTGGAAAAATTCGCGAAGTGGGGTGGATCAACGATCCTCGGCTCTTCAGCATCCAACGGCTGATATTTACTACAGAACTCCAGGCTTCGGGAGTTCTGGGTTGTCCATACTCTCCATCCTTCCGAAGTGCCAAGTCTTCAGAATGTTGCAGTTGTTTCCATGTACAAAGTCATATGACACCTGGCATGCTTAGGTAAGATCCACATCGCCTAGGTGACATCATCATTCCACGTCAAATCCGCTACTTCGGGACTTCCTGGCTCTGGGACTTCAAATCTTTGGGGTTCTGGGACTTCAGAGGATTTCACATCTGCACACCCAAAATATCTCAAACCGCGAATCTCTGAATACTTCCACGTCACCCTCGGTGATGTCATCATGTCACGTCACTTCGGCACTATGGGACTTCAGGGATTTCTTCCTCCACTCAATCATGAACCATTTCTTTCAGAGTGTCCAGTATCCGAAACTTGGGATCTAACGCCACATGTCCCCTGTGACCAACGGTTGAGATAAACTCCAGCCTTCGGGATTTTTCATACTTAAACATCTATTGTCCAAGTTCCTCGGGAGTGTCAAGTCTCCGACTGTAGGGTCTGGCACCACGTGTCCACTGCGACCAAGTTACTGTGGGACTGATCTAGTTAAATACTTCTCCAAGGTTTTAACTACTTTATGTATCCATCAGGGCCCCACCATCCATGCTCGAGAGGAGTGTCACATGGTGAAATACTAGAAGCAGACACATGGCCCAATATGACGAGTGACATGTGTCATGTTCTAACTGAAATTTCTACCTTCCAAAGGTTCTTAACTCACTGACATGTGGCACACATCCCATGTGTCCACGTTATCCCTGGTGACATCATCAAGTCACGTCATTTCGAGACTTCGGGACTTCATGCTTCAGAAGATTTCACACTAGCACACTCCTATTCTCCCAAATGTCGAACTTCCAAACTTCCTTACCTTCCAAGTCCACATAGTATAGTTGTAAATAATTAAGGTGGTGGCACGTGGCATGTCTATGAAAGGTCCACATCACCACAGGTGACATCATCATGCCATGCCACTTTGGCTCTTCGACTTTGGGACTTCGGACTTCGAGGCTTCGGGAGATTTCGCACTAGCACACTCCAATTCTCTCGAATGTCGAACTCTGAACAAGTTCATCTTCTGACACATGTATCCTTTTAAATGGTATGGATGAACTTCAGACTTCAGGACTTCAGAAGTTTTCACCTTAACACACCTTGTTTCTCCCAAATTTTAAATTCTCGAACAAGCCAATCTGTCGCCACGTGTCCTTTTTTATGAACGGTCTGAATTAACTCTGAACTTCGGTACTTTAGGATTTTTCACTCCATCACACCTTATTACTCTTGAATGTCAAATTTCCAAACACGATGATCTACCGACACGTGCCTCCTTTAATGAACAGTCTAGATCAACTCTGGAATTCAGGACTTCGGGAGTTTTCACTCTAGCACACTTCATTTCTCCCAAAGTGTTGAACTTCCAAACTGTTATGAGATCTACGGCTCACAATCACTTGCGTGCATATCTGATTGCTGATATTTTTTCTTCAACACTGCGCCTTACCTCTTGTTCTTGACTCAATCTAACGGCTCTAATCTGTCTTTGGCCAATCCAACGGTCAAGCACTTTTCCCCGGATCTACAGTGTAGATCCACTCCAGGAGAACTTCAGGCTTCAACCCCCTTTTGTTCTATAACACATAGACTTCGTCGAAGTCATGAAGTCTGAAGGACTTGGTGGTTAAATCTCATGCACCTTTCTCCAGATCTGACGGTTGTGAAGGATCCTCCTTCTCTCGAACAGATCCTACGGTCCAAATTATAAAATTTGTGGCTCAATACGACGGTTGCGGTGGTATCCTTGCTTTGTATGTTTTCTTGAACCGTTATACTTCCTAAGCTTCTAAACACAGTCGAAGTGTTCACACGGTGCCTTCTTGACACTCAGGAACACTCTGAACTTCGAATTTTGTCCCTCTCAACAACAATTCACTCTGAAACCTTCGCTTCAACTTTCACTAACATGGCCCATCCAGGCTCAGTTCTTTACTCTCGCTCCTCAACACATGGGCATGGTGATGTCAGCAACAAAAATTGTACATGGAGGACGATAATAACGGAACTGTACGAAGGAAACCCACAGGGTACAGGTGCCACAAGGGTATCAACTCAGTTTTTTTGCAAAGGTTCGGGGTCTTGGAATTTAACAATGGTGGACTTGATCACTGTGTTCTTTCTCGATGCATTAGTGAGTCGGGGTAGCATATGGCCAGCATGGTCAGGATTGTGAGAATGTTGAGAATGCTCAGAATGATCTGAATCGTCCGAAGGGTGAGAACGCCCCTCCATAAATCTGCATGTGTTTTGGATAACACTTGGCTCTCCAGGAGCATGTTTTTCCCCACTTGGAACTCGTTCCTCTCCCTAAAGGAACTTAGGATAAATCAATATCCTCTTTACAGCTTTTATAATAATAATATATTATTCTACTAGGCTCTTAAGCTTAGGCTCTTAGACTCAACTCTTAGCCTCCTCCCTTTCCCAACCTAGTGGAGTTAAATTCCCCATACTCTTTCTTCATGGTCAGTCTACACGCAACAATGTTGTTATATTAATAATATGAATATTTACATGTGCAAAACAGGCTCCTGGCCTTTAACACCTAGGCTCTCGGCCTAATCAACACATAATCCTACCAGCTTATAAATACTCGACTCACCAGCCTACAAAACATGTTACATTCGTAATTACCATCGGGGCTCGTCCTTGGGGTATTACATTTGGTGTAGCACAAATCTTTCACTGGGAGGAGGGAATATTGGATGTCCATTGGCTCAAGATCAAAAATGTCATATGTCCAAACATTTATCTAAGCTGCATTTCTCAGGGCCCAATATAGTTTAGAATTGATGAGATGGGATGAATGCTTCAGGAGACGCCAAATTGGGGAGCCAGGGAGCTGAGGGGGGGGGAACGTCCAGGCATCATATTCTTGAAGAGTTAAAGTATTTGGCAAAAAGAGCAGGTTTCCACCAATCTGAAGGTCCAGAGATTAGATGCCATGCAATTTTTTCTCCTAGAGTTGTGTTCCTAAGACTGGGATCTCTGATAGCCAAACCTCCTTTATTGAGAGGTTGGAAAATCTACTTCCAATTAATAATATGAAACATTTTTGTGTTAGTTTTCCCACCGGTCCAAAGGAAAATTCGGAGAGATTTGGACATTTTTTCAAGAATTCTTTTAGGGGCAAGTAAACCAGAACACTAGAAGATGGATAGAGAGGAGAGAACGGACTTGAGGAGCACTATTTTTCCAACTAGGGGTAGTGAGCGAACCCCCCAACTTTGAATTCTTGAGAGAATTTTATCAATGACATCCTACCAATCATTATAACCATAAGAATTTAGGAAGATAGGCATACCTAAATATTTGAAATGGGTCCAAGTAGTAACGACAGGAAATCTGAAGATTCTAGAAATGTGATATTTGATATGCCCCGGAACGTTCCATCCATAGATTTTACATTTGGTTGAATTTAGTTTACCCCCAAAAGCAGTGAGGAAAGAGTCGAAGAGTTTCTGAAAACGTTTTGTGATGATTGTAGTATCGAATCCTAGAAGAAGAGTAACATCAGCAAATTGAGAGTGATTTAACTTCTTGACCCCTCTCGATATTAGTAAGCCAAGTATCCTACCTATCCTTCTTTCTTCTTCTAAATTTTGACTGAGGGAATCTCCTAAAAGGATATAGAGAAAGGGAGAGAGGGGACATCCTTGTCGGAGACCTCTTCTTACCTTGAAAAAGAGATAAGGACGACCATTTATCAAAGGGGAAATCCACGGGGAGCCAATGCAGGCCTTGATCCAGAGGATGAATTTTCCAGAGAACCCATAGGCTTTGAGAACTGAGAATAGGAAAGAGTGTTTGACTTGATCAAAAGAATTAGTCATATCTAGTTTCATGACCATGCCTGCATCTTTAATTTTCATGCTGGAATGAATGGCTTCTTGGACTAGAGCTATGTTATATATGATATGCTTATTTTATAGAAAGCCTCCCTGATTTTCGTTGATGAGTTTGGATAGCAAGGGTTTTAGACGGGTAGCAATGATTTTAGTGAGAATTTTTTAAGAGGTATTTCAAAGGGAAATTGGGCGGAAACGGGAGAAATTGGAGGGATTTGAATCTTTAGGAATGAGGGCTAGGAAGGTAGAGTTTGTTGCACCTCATAATTTCTATTTTTGAAGAGTAAAATTCAACATTTTTTTGAGATCTATCTTTATAATGGTCCAGAAAGAATGATAGAATATGATTGCAAACCCATCAATACTAGGGGCTTTGTTTGGTTTCATGTCCCACACTTCTTTGGCTAGCTCTTCCTCAGTTATCTCCCTAATTAACTGGTTATTTTCATGTTCAGAGACAATATTTGGAATATTGTTGAGCATTGCTTGTATGTCCTCATTCGCTCCTTCGTCATTTGGTTGCAGATACAAGGATTCAAAATTCTTGGAGATCGCTTCCTTAACTTGATCAAAGGATTCAAGTCAATTCCCAGTGTTAGAATTGATAGAAATGACTATATTTTTTTTCCTCCAACTTTGTGATTGTTTATAAAAAAATGAAGTGTTTGAATCTCTTGTTTTTAACCATAAACTTCTTGACTTCAATCTATATTTTTCCTCTTCTCTACGCAAAGAGAGATGAAGTTGTTGATGGGATTCTTTTTCTTGATTCAAAAGAGAATCAGTGACTTCTTCCTCTTCTAATCGTTGTTGTAATCCCAGCAGAATTTCGTCTTTAGCAATTTTGTCTTGGTGCGGAGGGATGAAAGAAGATTTCACCCATTCTTTGAGAGAGAACTTAACCGCCTTTAGCTTGCTTTCCCAGATGAATTTGGGAGACCCAGAGAAAGGGGAGGACCAGACTTGTTTGATGAGGGGGGTAATATCTATATTTTCTATCCAAAGGGGGTTAAAGCAGAAAGGCAGGGGGGCATAGTTCTAAGGGTTGTTGAATATCAGAGAGATAGGCTTACGATCAGAAGTGGTTGAGGGAAGAATATGTGAGGAAATTTATAGGGGGGAGAGGAGCAAATTTTTGTTGATGAGGAAATGATCTAAACGATTTGTTATATGGCAGAGACCATAGCACTTGTTATTCCAAGTATATTTCCCTTTGGAGGGTTTGACATCCTATAAATCCCAATCTGAGATGAGATCCATTAGGTACTCAGAGAAAGGATCTCTGACTTTACTACCTCCTTTGTTTTGCATTGAATTGAGATGGGTATTTAAATCACCACCAATTATTCAAGAGGAAAGGTCAATAGATTTTTTGAGTGTCAAGATAGAGTTCCAGCAGGAGGTTTTGTCTGAGTAGGAATTGGGCATATATACGTTAACTACTGAAATATTATTACTGGAATCTTTATTTTTAAGAACTGTTAAAAGCCATTGTTGAGTATTTACAGTTACCTCAAGATTCCAGATATGTTCATCCCAAAGAGTAGTTATTCCATCGGATCCACCTTGAGAACTTACAACGATTCCACCACAAGTTTTGAAAAAAAAAATTGTTGCTTCTAAAACACTTGACTTCTCCAGTTTTGTCTCCTGAAGGAGTATTACAGAAGGTTTGGAAAGGGATTGAAGGTATTTTAGGGCTTCAACTTTGGATTTATTTCCATATCCCCTACAATTCCAGGAGAGGATATTCATTGACGAGGGGTGGAGGAGACCTAGCTGCCATAAATCAGGGGATCATAACCTTTGTTTCCTCCTCTTCTAGATGAGGTGTACATCGATCCTTCTATAGATTTTTTATTACCTTGGGATTTCTATTTTGATGTCGCTTCTTCTCTGACTTCTTTGCTAGACCTGCATCTGGATTTCCTGGGTTTTTCCGGGTGGATTTCCCCTTCTTCTTTTTCTCGATTATGTTGCATTTTTTAAGGAGGTTCTTCAGGTTCTTGCAGTTTCTCTTCTTGGGAGACCTCATGAAAGATTTTCTCTTCACCTGATTCTTCATATATTCTTTCTAGGACAGGAGGAGAGGAATGTGACAAAGGCTCTGGTATTAGATCAATATGAGGGTTTTGCTTATATGGTTCTCCCAACACTTCAAATGAGTTTTGAGAGGGATATGGGGGGATAAGGGAGGTGGGATTAGGGGCAGACTCCTTGGGAGGGATTTTTTCTAGAGGTGAATGCGGGAAGGAACTGCTTTAGGGGCGTAACCAAAGGGCCCAGGGGTAGAAATAAATCCTTTACTAGTATTATCTTTCTTCCTGACCTGTTGCCAACCTTCTTCTTATTGTGAGACATCTACTTCTTGTGTTTGTTTGTTAGTGGGACAGTTTTTGGAAAAGTGACCATATTCGTGGCAGGTCTTACATTTAAACGAGAGTTGTTCATAATCCAACTTCTAAATATAGTTCCAATCATCCAGCCTCAGTTTGATTTCTTCTGGGAGTCCTTTTTCCAGATCAACCTCCACACAAATCCTAGCGCAAGAATATATACTTGACTTGGGTTCAACTCTATCTATGAATTTTCCCAAGGTATCTCTGATAATTTTTAAAACTTCATCTCCCTAGCAATGGAAAGGCAGGTGAGGGAGGCAAACCCGGACTGGGATTTCTGAGGGAATGTCTCTCTCTAGATAAAAATATGGGGTCCATTTGTTTAAGTATAGACCTCTGGGACCGAAGAAATATGGACCATTCCAGAAAATGAGATATATATCCTCTTTATGCTAAAAATAAAAAAATATAGAAGTCGTTACCACAGAAAAATGATTCATGCGAACCCGTATTAAAGGATGTCAGTTCTGCTCAATCCAAAGTCTATTTGATGGGGAGAATTCCATAATCCCATGAGCTAGATGATGAATGATCTGGTGGGGAAGGAGAGAGCTTTTCTTCATGCAGTTATGCGAGGAATAGCCACTTCTGCAATTTGATCCAGCTTCTTCACAAACTGATAATGTGCAAGGTGAGAGGGGGGGATTTCCAAAGATCCAACAAAAGACTTAAAGGTGGCGACTTCATCTTCAAAGTCCGGAGGAGGGTCTGGATCATGGGAGGCCATTGGGAGGTACGAGATGACGCATAGGGAGGCAGTGAACTAGGGTTTTCATAGTAGTTGCAATGGAAAGAGAGGTTAACTCCTTGAATGGCATTCTTAATATCAAAGATCACCAAATGATAAGATAGGACTGGGATATGATCAAGATTCAATATCTGCAAAATAGAAGACTGGAAAATAACCAATTAGTTATGCAAATGCTCTTAGAAGCCCCTTAAAAAGGGAAGATAACAAGAGGAAGATGGTACCATTAAAGAGTGTTCCTAATAAACTGAAATCATCACCCCCCCTACAAAAGAAAAAGAATACAATTACTAGACGGACTCCCCCTAATAGATATCAACATATCTTCCTTGGATATTTCTACTCTTGCAATAATTTTGGGCATACAAAAGTACATTGTAAACCCTATAGAAAGTACAATCCTTAAAATGTCCAAAGATATAAGAAAAACAAGAATAATCTAGAGAAAAGCAATTATAATTCATTCTCTCCTTTACAAGATTACAATGTTGAATTCCACAAGTGCAACAATTATAGTTATAAATCCAGTGAATGTAGATTGTCAATGCAATCCTTGAAGACAAGCATCCCCAACAATAAAGATAAAAGGATATGGAAAAAAAAACATGTGGAAGAAAATATAACAGAATGTAAAGTAGCCATGTATGCTAAGAACAAAAAGTGTCAATAGTATATTGAAAGTGGATGCTCTAAGCATATGACAAGAGATAAAAGCAAATTTCTCAATCTGACAAAGAAGGAAAAAGGAAGTGCCACATTTGGATATAATGTATCTATCAAAATACTTGGAAAAGGCACAGTCACTTTGGGAAACAAGAAAAATAAAGCAAAAATGTGCTACTAGTTGAAAATATGAAGTCTAATCTTCTAAGTGTAAGCCAAACTTGTGATCAAGGACATATACTCATTTTTTATTCCTAGAAATACGAAATCAAGAAGGAAGGATAGGGAAAATTAGTAGTTATTGCACCAATAACCTCAAGTAATGTATATATTTTAGATATTAAAGAAGAAGAAGAATCTTGCATGAATCAAGTAGATGAAAGTTGGCTATGACACAAAAGGATGAGACACTTGAGCTTTGAACATATGATCAAATCTAGTAGAAGGGAAGCAGTGAAGGACATGCCAAATATTGTAAAATATTATGACCATGTTTGTAAGCATTGTCAACTTAGGAAGTAGACGAAAGTCAGATTCAAGACAAACGAATTCTCTACATAAAAACTCTTGGAGCTTGTTCACACTGACCTCTGTGGACCTACTAAGACTAGAATTATACAAGGAGAACATTACTTCATGTTGATTATTGATGACTATAAAAGGATGACCTGGGTATACTTCCTCAAAGAAAAATCAAAGGCATTTGAAAATTTTAAGGAATTCAAAGCTTATGTGGAGAATGAGACAGATCTCAAGATCAAATGTCTGAGATCAGATAATGGAGGTAAATTTTCCTCTAACGAATTCAGTAAGTTTTGTGAAGATCTTGGAATCAAGAGACAATTTTCATCTCCAAGGACTCCTCAAAAAAATGGAGTTGTTGAAAGGAAAAACAGAATTGTTCAAGAGGGTGCAAGAACAGTGTTGAATGAAGCCAAAATTCCATACAAGTTTTGGAGAGATGCAATATATACAACAATTTACATACTCAATTGAGCACAAATTAGAGTTAACCATGACAAGACACCTTATGATCTATGGTTTGGAATACGAGCACCAGTCAAACACTTCAAAATCTTTGGGAGAAAATGTTATATTAAGAGGGATGATGATAACCTAGGAAAATTTGATTCCAGATCAGATGAGGGGATATTTCTTGGTTACTCATCAAACAAAAAGGATTATAGATGCTATAATCTAAGATTTCACAAAATAGTGGAAAGTGAAAATGTAAAAGTATATAATCTAAAATTGAGAAAAATCAATTCTCAAGATAAATAAAAAATTGATGAAAGGCAAAGAACTAGTGATGATGAAGAAGATGGTGAATCACGTGATGAAGAAGATGGTGAATCACATGATGAAGAATATGGTGAATCACAAAATGAAGAAGATGTTGAAGAACTAAAAGAGAATGAACCATAAACTGATGAAGAAAAGGATGAGGAAGAAACACCCTTTCCAAAAGCTCCATCAAAAAGAGTTCAAAAGAATCACTGTGAAAGCCAAATCATAGAGGATAAAAGTCCAGTAGTAGAAACTAGAAGAAAACTTACATTTGAATCAGAACAGACAATGCTTTCTCTGGTAGAACCCAAATCATTTTCAGAAGCCAACAAAAATGAATATTGGATAAAAGCAATGACTAAAGAACTTGACCAAAAAGAGAAAAAACAAACCTGGGAACTAGTCCCAAGACCAAAAGACAAAAATGTGATAGGGACCAAATGGATTTTCAAGAATAAACTTATTGAAAATGGACAGATTATAAAGAATAAATCCAAATTAGTATGCAATGGATATACCCAAATTGAAGGAATTGACTTTGAGGAGACATTTTCCCCAATGGTGAGATTAGAAGCTATCAGAATGTTTCTTCCATTTGCATGCTTCAAAAACTTCAAAATCTATCATATGGATGTCAAGTCAGCATTTCTAAATGGAACCTTAGATGAAGAAATCTATTTAGAACAACCTGAAGGATTTAGGTTGACAGAAAACCAAGATTATGTTTGTAAACTAAAAAAGGATTTGTATGGTCTTAAAAAATCTCCCACAACATGGTTCTCAAGGCTTGATAACTATCTACAACAACAAGGATACAAGAGAGGGACTACTAACAACAACCTATATATCAAAATTGAAGAACAAAATATGATTGTTGTTGTGGTATATGTGGATGATATCATTTTTGGAAGTAATTTGATTATACTAAACAAATGGTTTGCTACAAAAATGAAGAAAGAATTTGAGATGTCTATGCTAGGTGAACTAACATTCTTCTTGGGTTTACAAGTTACTCAGACAAACAAAGGGATATTCATATCCCAGCCCAAATATATCAGAGAAATGCTAAAGAAAATTCAAATGGAAGATTGCAAACCTATGAGCACTCCCATGGTTATAGGATGCAAACTATTCTTAGACGATGATTCACCAATGGTATACCAAACCATGTACAGGTCAATGGTTGGTAGCATGTTATATGCAACAGCGACAAGACCATATATGATACAAGTTGTAGGACTAATATGCAGATTTCAATCTGCACCTAAAAATGATATTTAGATATCTAAGAGATACCTTGGATTTTGGATTATGGTATTCAAAACAAAATATTTTACATTAAATGCATATACTGATGCAGATTGGGTTGGTAGTGTGGATGATAGAAAAAGCACCAATGGAGGAGCATTCTTCCTAGGAAAGTGTCTAGTATCATGGATAAGTAAGAAGAAAACATATATATCACTGTCAACAACAGAAGTTGAATATATTGTTGATGCCACCTACTGCACTTAAGTAATTTTGATGAACCAAACCCTAGAAGACCTACAAGTAAAGTATGATCATCCAATTCTTCTTAATTGTGAAAATACTAGTGTTATAAACCTCTCTAAGAATTGTGTTATGCATTCTAAAACCAAACATATCCCAATTAAATACCATTTTATGAGAGATCAATTTTCTCAAAAGACAGTCAAAGTGGAATATGTTGATACTAAAGAACAGATTGCAGATATATTCACAAAACCTTTACCGGGGATTACTTTTGAATACCTTGGACAGAAATTGGGGGTAATCTCCATATCTAATTGAATTACACAAGTTTCATCAGAGGAGGAGTACATGGACAGGGGGAGTATAACCTCAGGGGGGGCAAAGAAACATCCCTTCTGTCATTGTTTTCAAAGGGGGAGGAGAAACAGTAAAATCCAATTAAGAAATAAGGGGGTTTTACTGTGTTTTCATCAATCCCAAAGGGGGAGAATTTTGGACATGGTGTTATGGTGTTGGCATTGAAGTCAAAGGGGGCCAATATGGTCAATATTGGACATAGTGTATGTTGTTGGAATTGATGGAAAGAGAATAAATATGGTCACCAAGAACCTGATTAATGTTTATGTATTCATATCAGTATCCTAGAAAAAATTATGTTGAATTATGTTACTGGCATCCATTCACGGAAGAAGCAATTGAACAGAAGTGAAGGGATTTTTCACTCCATGAAGATATCATTGGAAGAACTTTACAATGGAACCTCAAAAATAAGTTAATGTGCTTTAAATACAAGAAGAAAGGGTCAAATCTGGTGCTTCAATAGAATACAACATGTGTCAAGGATCTAGTATAAAAATCTCAACAAGGGGGATGCTTCACAGATCCTTCATTACTTAGTCCTTGAAGAATATTGTTATAAAAGTTATAGATCATTTTCATCCATTCTCAAGTGAATGAAATCAAGGCCAAAATATCATCTCCCAAAGAATATAAGATATTTTATGAGAATTTCCTCCAAGAAGGTGTGAGAAAAATCATCAGCGATCTCATTGTGATCTTTAGATCACTGGAACAAAGTCTCATAAATTGTCAGATCATGCTACAATATTAGTGTCGCAACTCGCTGCAACTCCCACATTGTAACTACATGCTACAATATTAGTGTTGCAACTCGATGCAGCTCCATGCTACAATATTAGTGTTGCAACTCGCTACAACTAGTGTTGCAACTCGCTACAACTCCTATGTTGAAACTCCACACTACATGATGGGTGCTACAACTCGCTGCAACTCCACGCTATAGGATTGGACGTGAAAATTTGACCAAAATCAACACAGATGTGGAAGTGAATACATCATTTAGAATCCGCTCTTATAATTTTCAAGTCCACTCTGTTAACTTGTTGATAAAGGAGGAATGTGGATATGTGACCAAATCTCTGTTGTTGAAGTGGATGCTTCATTTGGAAAGTTTAGAAGGTGGACACAATAGTATATCTAAGCAAGTTTCCTTCAAAGAACCTCTTGTACCATCCACCTCACACATTTTATGGGGAATATTCATACATGTTGGCTAACTGGGCATGTTTTGCACAAAACCCATGTCGTAGAATTTTAAAATGAGTTTTCATCGCTCTAGAATCTGTGTATGAAAATCATTGTCTGATTTGGACTTGTTTTTAAATTATAATCAAATAATAAACAAAAAAATCATCATTTGTGTTAATTAAATGAAGAGGTGCAATGTTTTATTATTAAAAAGACACATTAGTTCATTTCCTCTTTTATAATAAGACACATTGTTTCAATATCATATACCTCTTAAGAGACTATATAAACATAGAAAAATGGTAAGAAGGAAAGTGTCTCTGCAGTCTACATCAAAAGCAGGAGCAGAGTCCAAGAAAGAAATTGTAAACATTTTTATGCAGTGAGGGTGGTAGGGAGGAGCTCGGGAGGATTGAAGTCCTCTGTAGGTTAAATCCTGTTTCACATGGGAGTTGGTGCTTCCTAGAGTTGGTGCTTTGAAACAAGGGAGTTGGTGCTTCCTAGAGTTGGTGCTCTAAAACAAGGGAGTTGGTGCTTCCTAGAGTTGGTGCTCTAAAACCAGGGGATTGGTGTCTCCTTGAGTTGGTGCTCATAAGAAGAGAGATTGGTGTCTCTCACACAATTGTAACTTGTTATTGTTATTGTTATATTTAAATTTTTGTATTCAGTACATTCTTGTTAATCAATTGTTATGATTAATTAATTTGTTAATTAATAATTGTTAAAATTTTAAAAGAAGAAGCAATATTGATTCACCCCCCCCTCTCAGAATTGGCCAATATTTCAACAAGGGTTTCTCACTATCATTTGAAGCTTGCATATTACATAGTTGTGTATGCTTATGTTAGACATCTTTAAATTCTACATTAGTGGAATCATATGGTGCTTCATATGTCAAGATTAACTAGAATGTAGAGTTTTCCATGCCTTTACAATGCTATTTTAACTTTTCCATATTGTTAGATTAACCTTTAACTTCAATACTAGTGTTTTGTAAATGTTTGTGAATCATTCTTGATCTCTAATCTCCCATGTACAAAAATACTTGTGGTGGTTTCAATTTTCGTTTGACAATTTCAACTTACAAGTTGATTCAATAGCAATGGCTTGTACTCCTTGATATACTAGTGCACTATCAACTTGAACATCATTAATCAATATACAAACATTTGTGTTCCTCTTCATAACGCACTGAGATGTGATTGAAGGAAATTCATTGTATAGTAGATCCTTATCTAATTCACATAGTGATGTTAGGAAATAAGTCATCTTCCAAAGCACAACTCAATTAGACATAACTTTCAACAATGCATGAGTTGAGTTACCTATTTAATAGACATTTTCTTATTAACTTAAAGTTTCACAGTGTGAACCAACTATTACTTACTCTAATCAACTAACCATAGTTGATGCAATATCCTTTGTTACCTTGTGAACAATATTTTCAAACTTCAAGTTAGCAACATCTTTACCTTTATTTTGGCATGCTTTTATGGCATGAGCTTTTCACGAATCTGTGTAGGCATACACATAATCGAGTTAGGCTTGTATTTCTTAGGATTTGCTTTAGTGTGTGTATAGATATTTTGGGTTGTCAATTTATCGGTGCATCTATTAAAATCTTTTATGATTTTTCTTATGTTTACATGTTGAGCATATGTTTGTCATTAGTGGGATCATGTAAGGTCTTAGCCTTGAATGGCTTTGATCACCTTTGTCACATGATCACCTTGGTGGCCATTGAATGGCACGGATGGACATGACGTAAGGTTGATGTATAAAAGAGTTTTTATTTTCGATGCCCTTGCATAGTGGCAAAGCACACCACATACATGCCAGGCGCCCTTATTCAAATTGTGTGCAACACAAACCTTGGAAAACTTGTACTAGTTGGACACACCAAGAGAAGCTTGGAAGGGAACTTAGTGAGGGAAGGAAATGTGGGAATTGTGGTAGATGACCCCATCCAATCTGCAAGAATGATGCATGATGAACAATATTGGCATGGACAACTTGACTAGATTTTATAGACTTGGGTGTTTGGGCTACATGCAAACCCAATGAGTTGGGTGGTCCACACTTGGGGTTTGCGATAAATGGCAGAAGTGCCTTCGGACACAACATCCACAGACTACAATTATGGAATGCACTCATTGGGTGCACATCCATTAGGCACATCTCTATCAGGCACACACCCACCGGACACACTTGTTGGGCGCACCCTTGCCACTTGCACTTGGGTGCCTTGGGCGCACTTTTTGGGTGTGTGGCACTCTGGGCACAGCACCATTGGACATTATATGGTAGGAAAACAAGTCATGAAAGGGGAAGAGGCACCATCGAGCATAGTTGAAGTTGGTGATGTGGGCACTTGGGTACACTTAGGCTTGGAAGGGTTTGCAAGTGAAAGACAAGTCTTGTATAAATAGTGGATGCCTCAAAGGTGCTAAGGCATCAAGAAATCATTCATCAACATTCACAAAGAGTGTAAAGGAGATTTGTGGTTTGTGCTAATTTCAAGGTTGGCACAGTAGGTGAATTGCACTCACTGAGTGAGAAGAAGAAGAATACATGACATGTAAGAAGCAAGCATGTGGTTTCTTTAGCAATTGGATTGTGCAAGTCTATTGGTCAATAGGAAGAAGGAATTTTTTCCTTAAACTCATTGTGCATCTGTAATAGAGTTGTAGGCAGAAAGATGCAATTCCCTTGTATATATGTAACATTATTCATATGATAAAATTAAGGCACCTGCTTTGGGTGTTTCCTATACATGTGTGTTTTGGACTATGTATGTGTTGGATGTTATAGTTCATTGTGTTGCTTCATGTTGGATAAGTATTTAAATATTGGATAAGTGTTAAAGTATTGTTGGAATGTTTTAAAGGCCACAGTTTGACATGTCCATGTTTTTTAATGAACTTGGTTGACTAGGACTTAGTTGCATTTGATAAAATGTAGCTTAAGGTGAAGTTATGGGAAGATATTAAGCAAAGAGACGTAGTATAGTTGTAGTACGCACTATAAATCTTCTTCGTGTGGACATGCTAGAAGATGAAATTGTAAATATAACACTTATATTCAATATATGATATTTAATTTATTATTTCGATGGTCATTATGATTACATAAACATGTATAAATACACGCAAGAGAGTAAATCCGGGTCTATTAAATAATTGGACATGACTATACATTACAGTCTAAATAAACTAAAAGTAATTTAATAAATTTTATTACAAGTCATCCCTCCCTAAAAAGCTTTGTCCTCGAAGCATGGGCAAGGACGAATGTTTAGATCTAAACTACTCATCTTCCTAAGTAGCTTCATCTTCAGGTAGTTTTTTCCATTTGATCAGATACTCATTAGTTCTTCTAGAACGCAGGAATTTAGTTTGTACTTCAAGGATGCCTTCAGGGAGTAAAATTAACTTTCCTTCTTCATATAAAAGAGGAAAATCTATTTCTATATGGATGGTAGGACCTAGTTTTTTCTTCATACAAGAAACATGAAAAACGTCATGCAATTTTCCTTTATTTGGAATATCAAGGGCATACGCAACTTGTCCAAAACTCTCTTTCAATTTGATAGGGTCCATAAAACTTAGGAGTCATTTTTTGTTTTTTATAATTTTTAAGAGAACTCTACTTGTAAGGATGTAGTCGAACAAACACTCAATCATCTGTTATAAATTCTCTGTCGGTTCTTCTTTTTTCAACTTGTTTTTTCATTTGGTTCCTTGTTTGTTCGAGGTGAGATTTAAGAGTGCGTAAAACTTCATCTGACACGTCTAGGTAGTATTTCATTGCAAGAAATTTATAATTGATGACATACTTCTTGATGGAGGGAGGCAGATAACCATACAATGCTTCAAACTGGGACATTTTTGTTGAGGTATGATATGTACTATTGTACCACCATTCTACAAGATGTAACCAATTGATCCATTGTGTCTGACAATCATTCACAAAATTCCTTAGGTACCCTTTGAGGAATTTATTAACCACTTCAATATGGAAATCTATTTGGGGATGGTATGAAGTACTCATTGTTAAGGATGTCCCCACCTGGTGAAATAGTTCCTTCCAAAAATTGCTAGTAAACTTGGGATCCCTATCGTTTACGATAACTTTGGGAAATCCATGAATCTTGAAAAAAAAAATAGCATAGTTATCAGTGACTTGGCTAGCCTTGGATTTTGAATAAATCCCGACAAAGTGGGCATATTTGGTTAGTCGATCTACGATTACAAATATGGCATCTTTTATTTCAGAGGTAGGAAGACCAGTAATAAAGTACATGGATATCTTAGACTATTTTTGGGTTGGGACATGAAGGGGTTGTAGAAGACCTAGAGGAGCAATAGTTTCAAAAAAAAATCTTTGACAGGTGTCGCATTCTGCCACATATTTCAAAATTTCGGATCGCATTCCTTTCGAAAAGAAGGATTGGTGTATATTGTAGTAAGTTTTGAAAAACCCCAAATGGTATATTGTCAAAGAATCATGATTTTCTTTCAAAAAATTGAGTTTGAACTTGGAAGAGTTGGGTAAAAATACTCGTTGTTTGTACCATAGTATGTCATTCTCCCAAGTGAATTTAGGATTTGCAGTTGGGTTGCTTTCAAATTCCTCTATTAGCCTTTGCATTTCTGTATTTTTCATATACTTGATTTGAACTTATGATATCCATTCAAGAATGATGATGGAAATCACGCATAACGTAGCGTCATTGTCAAGTTTCCTTGATAGCCCGCTCGCCACCAAATTCTCCCTTCCTTTTTTATAAAGAATATCGAAATCAAAGACCTAGATTTTTGTCACCCATTTATGTTGCTCTAGTGAAAGGTTTTTCTAAGTTAAAGAATACTTCAAGCTATTGTGGTCTGTTTTCTCTAGAAATTGTGTTCCCAGCAAGTATTGCTTCCACTTAACCAAGGCATGCGTAATTGCCAACATTTCTTTGTCATGTGTTGATTTTGTTTTCTCCCTTGGTTTAAATTTTTTACTTTCGAATGCGATGGGAAGATTATCTTGCATAAGTACGACACTTAATCATGTTCTTGAAGCATCGCATTCAAGGACAAATGTTTTGGAGAAATCTGGAGCTGATAAAACAGTGGTGGATGTCATTAAGAGCTTCAACCTTCTAAAACATGCTTTAGCTTCATCGTACCATTTAAACGCATCTTTTTTCAATAATGTTGTTAATGGGGCCACAATTTGTGCGTAGTTTTGAACAAATATTCTACAGTACCCGGTAAGACCCAGGAATCCTCGTAATGATGTGATTGATTTGGGGCTAGCTCACTCAGTAATTGCTGCAATTTTCTTCGGATCAACCTTGATTCCTTCATTTGATACAACATGTCCCACAAATACTATCTCTTTTTTACCAAAACTGCATTTAGATTTGTTAGCATAGAACTTATTCGCTTGAAGGATTTTTAATATTGTCTATATGTGCTTGAGATGTGAGTTCCAATTCTTGTTATAAACAACGATGTCATCGAAGAAGACAAGTACAAACTTTCATATATACAGATGAAATAAATCATTCATTACTGCTTGGAAGGTAATGGGAGCATTGGATAAACCGAAAGGCATGACTCGAAATTCATACAAGCCTTCATGGGTACAGAAAGAAATTTTGGGAATATATTCATCTCAAATTGTTATTTGGTAATAACTTGATTTAAGTTCTAGCTTAGAGAAAGATTTAACACCATGGAGCTCATCTAATAACTCATCCACAATTGGAATTGGAAATTTATCCTTTATCGTAATTTTGTTTAATGCTTGATAATCAATACAGAGTCTATATGACCTATCCTTTTTCCTAACAAGTATGGTCGGAGCTGAGAAAGGACTCTTGCTTCGTGTAATAAAACCACAGTCCAATAATTCTTGAACCAAGCGCTCGATTTATTTCTTATGTTGGTGCGAATTTTTATAAGATTTTTTTCTAATTGGGGCAGAACTAGGGATCAATTCTATGATGTGGTATCTAGAATGAGGTGGAGGAAGACCAGGACGAGGTTCCTAAAAAATGGTGTTATATTTTCCAAGAATTTTGTCTAATTTCTTAGGATAAACATTTTTTTCTTCATTATTAGTTCCCTCTATTGCATAACAATGTAATAAATAAGCATGGGCTCCCTTTTTAATCATTTTTTCCATCCCGTTGGAAGAGACTATTTGTGGAGGAGGATAGTTAATTCCATGTACTTTACACTTTTCCCCATTTTCAAAAAATCTTATAAATTGCTCTTGTAAGTTTAATCCAACAGTACTAAGTGTGGCTAACCATTGGGCCCCCAAGACAATATCTACCCCTCTAGTGGCATATCATACATAGGATATTTTAATTTGTAGTCATTCATGGATACTTCTACCTTGTGGAATTTCCCATCACATGACGTAGTCCTATTTCCCAGGATGAAGACTTGAAATTCAGAGGTAGGACGAATGAATATGTTTAATTGACTTGTTATCTTTGTATCTATAAATTTATGTGAACTGCCACTATATATGAGCACTGTTACTTTAGTTTTCTTAACATATTCATAAACTTTCAGAATTTGGGGTTGAGAAAAACCCTTCATTGCAACAATGGAGAGTGTCGGATTTGTGTTTTGATTTCCTAACTCATAGGGATTTTGTGAGTCTTCATTATTTGTCTCTTCATCGGATGAAGATATGTCCCCTGCTTCTTCATCCTTGTCACTATCACTCTTGATTATTTCGCAATGATTTTTTTTTCTTTTCACTTATGGTCTAGTTTTCAATTAAGTGTGTTACATTTAAAACATTTGTCTTTATCTTTTCTCGTGTCTGGTGGTGATGTCCTTTTGTTAGGGGGAATGTATTAGGAGCTAGATTCTTCAAGTGAGCACCATGATGTATTTTGATATACTTTAAGTTTCTTTTCAGCGATTTTAGCTTTCTAACGAGCTTGTTCGATATCCTTAATGTCAAGTAATTCGAGCTCATTTTGGATATTTTCCTTCAATCCTGATAAGGCTATTTGAAGTAGCCAATATTCTAATATATTAGGGACACGAGTGGCTAACACATGTAAATTTTGAAAAAAAAATCCTCCACTGTACCGGACTGTTGTAATCGAGAAAGTTTATCAAAACCCCTTTTTTCTTCTGTGTCAACAAAATGTAGGAAGAAGTTTTTTTTAATATAACCCAGTATCTTGCTATAGATTTGGATTTTTCTCTCCACCATAGGAACCAGTCATACACAAACTCATTCAGATGTATAGATGCGACATTATTTTTTTCTTCATCATCGAAGATCTGGTAATACCTGAAGTACTGCTCGATTTTATTTGTCCATATTGTTGCTTCTCTTGTGTCTGATCCATCAAATTTTGAAACAATAATCTTCACCTCAAGCATGCCATTACTAAACATCCCCATGTTGGATGAGTAATGTGATTGGTGAGGCCCCCACTGCGAAGTTGAGCTACCATGGCTTCTACTCCCATTCGTTATTTCTTCGAGCTCTACTCTCATGTCATGGTAGTTTTTGTTGCGCTCTGCTAGTTCTTCATTTAATTTTCCAATTTTGGCATCCAACGAAGTATTTACTTGATTTACAAGGCCTGCGCAAAACTCTTTGAAGCCTTCTCTTACCTCCAACGTGGAAGGAGCGTTGTCATGTGATCCTCCTACCTATTTCTCTACTTCTCCAAGATTTATCTCTGATCTCCTTGTGTTTCCCATGTTGCTTATTGGTAAGAAGGCACAGGCTAACCATTAATGAAAAAAGACAGGGAGGATGAGGGCTCACTATTAAATATGTATTTAATATTTCATATATATTTAGTATTTATAATATTTAATATTTTAATATTAAATATATATCACAAACTAGATATATTTGTGCGAAAAATTTCAAAATGGGAATGGGAATGGTCACGGGAGGAACAGGATTAGGGTTTGGAGGCCACAGGGGGTAAGGTGAAGGTAAGGGTGGAGGTAATGGGTGAATGGAGGAAAATGGGGTGAATGGAGGTAATTGGGAGAATCAAGGCGAATGGAGGTCACAGGTTTGGAGGACGCAAGGAAAAGGAATGTGATTGGGGAAAATGGAGGTATGTGTGGATGTGTGGGATAGGGACTGTGTGGGAGTGGGTGAGGGACTACGGAGAATGCGAGAATGGTGGATGCGTGGGAGAGGGATTGTGTGGGAGTGGGAGAGGGGTTTTTTTGGGAGTGGGCGAGGGACTATGGAGGATGCAATAATGGTGGATGTGTAGGAGAGGGACTGTATGGGAGTGAGAGAGGGACTGTATGGGAGTGAGAGAGGGGCTTTGTGGGAGTGGGCGATGAACTACGGAGGACTCGAGAACAAGGAATGTTATGATACCAACTGGAAGTTGAAACTATAAATATAACACTTATATTCAATATTTAATATTTAATTTAGTGTTCTGATTGTCATTATGATTACATAAATGTGTATAAATACACGCAAGAGAGTAAAGTCGTGTCTATTAAATAATTGGACATGATTATACGTTACAATGTAAATAAACTAAAATTATTTTAATAAATTTTATTACACATGCACTATCTGCTTCTAGTTTTTCCTTCAATGCAACATCTAGTTCTTTTTATAGTGAGCGGTTTATTGATTATGGAGCATCTTATCCTATGGTTAAGGATAAATCCATTTTTTATGCTCTTAATGAATGTAACATCAAACAAATATTAGTTGGTGATGATAGATCTCTTAATGTTGTAGGGTCTAGAATAGTTCATCTAGATGATGGTCATTTTAATGATATATTATGTGTTCCAAGTCTCTATTGCAATCTTCTATTAGTATATTAAATCACTCATTTAGGTGAAGGTAAGAATATAGAGTTTTCACCTCACCATGTTGTGATCAAAGATTTAAAATATCATGAGCATGTCCGAGCAACTAGAATTATTAATGATATTACTAGGTTGTATGGATTTGACAACTTTGGGTCATCAACTTTTCCATCAATTTTAATTGCATATAGTGATGACTTAGCAAATTTTGGCATGAGCATTTGGTCATATAAACTATCTCTCAGCTATGTAATCAAAATATGGTGACTAGTCTTTCTCTCATTTCTTGTAGAGATGGTGTTTGTGATGGTTGTGTTCTTGGAAAATATCACTAAGACAATTCTAGAAAATTTGCCTTTTGGCATGCCTCAGCCCCCTTGCAGCTTGTTCATAGTGATTTATGTGGTCTCCTTCCTTCTCCTTCTTTCTTTAGGTTCAATAAATTCTTAACTTTCATTGATGGCTTCTCCAGATGCACTTGGGTTTATTTCTTAAAACTTAAGAGTGAAGTATTTGGCATACAAGGCTCTTGTAGAAAAACAATCTAGACATCAAGTGCAAAAGTTAAGAACAATAATGGAGGCAATTATGTTAACAAAAAATTTGCAACTTACTATGCTACACAAGGAATTTAGATGAAATGTATTGTTCCATATACACCACAATAAAATGGTGTTTATAAGAAAAAGAATCACACATTAAAGGAAATGGCCAACAGTATGATCTAATTTAAGGGATAAGTCTTCATTTTTTTGGTGAAGCCATTAACTGTGAAAATTACATAGTCAATCACACTCCCACAAAGGATTTAAAAAATATAACACCAGAAGAAAAATAGTTAATGGAGTAAAATTAAACCAAATGTAATCCACTTCTGCGTGTTTGGTAGTGAAGCATGGGCTCATGTTCTTGATGAGAAAATGAAAGCATTATAGCCTAAAAGTGAGAAGTTTTTTTTTGTTGGATATTCTAAAGATGTAAAAGGTTATATATTTATTTAACCTCATTCCAATGAACTTATTATTAGGAGATATGTTAAGTTTGATGAAGATCTCTTGGTCTACTAGCCTGATTTGGAATTTGTGCCAACCTCGGCCTACAAACCATCTTTGGTGTCGTTATCATCTTCTACTCCCAAGTTTTATGTCAATGATCCTACTCTAGTTTCTTATTCAAATGATGATAGTGAGGAAGAAAATCCACTTCCCCTTACCCACCTTCCTCTAGTTGGGTTTGTTGAACATGAACCTACACCAGCACTACCGCTTCCTAAATGGATATGTACAAAACGAGAATCAATTGATGATATTTCTAATAATCCTACAAATCAATATCATACACATTCACGATTCTAATGAGCCTCCTCTCTTTTGGCTCAAGTTTTAGAGATTCATGATCCAAAAATAAAATCATAAGCTTATGGCCATCTAGATTGGAACACATTAATGAATGAAGAATATTGTTCCTTAATGGTACTTAGGATATTTTACTTCTTCTGAAAGGAATAAAACTTGTTAGATGTAAATAGGTGTATAGAACTAAGTATGCATCAGATGGAAGTTTTGAAAGACGTAAGGCTCGGTTAGTTTCCAAAGGAAATTATCAAGTTGAAGGGTTTGACTATAATGAAACATTTTGCCCCCGTAGCCAAAATGAATTCCATATGCCTTGTTCTATCCTTTATCACCTCACATGAATGGGAGGTCCATCAAATGGATGTTAAATCCACCTTCTTCCATGGGGATTTGCAAAGATAAACTTACTTGTGACAACCTCCTGACTATGTTCAAAATGACTCTAGCCTTGTTTGTTTCCTTAAGAAATATCTCTATGGTCTTAAGAAAAGTCCTTGGGTTTGGTATGATAAAATGGATATCTTTCTTTTTAACAACGGTTTTTCTACATGTCATTCTGACCCGAATGTCTATACCAAGAAAGCATGTAACCATCTCATAATTATTGTTCTTTATGTTGTTGAACTTATTCTCATCGGTAGTGACCCCAAACTTTTAAACCATATGAAATCCAACCTTAAGAAGAAATTTGAAATGATAACATTAGGTTATTTGCATTATTTCATTGGCCTCCAAGTATTGCAAATTAAGGAAGGAATTTCCCTTCGTAATCTAAGTATGCATGTGACATTCTTTGTCATTGTTGAGCCTCAATTTAGACAAGTTTTTCCATGACCATTTAGTCTATTGTTACCTAATTTCTCCCTTATCCTTCATACATCCATCATTCACATCTCCATATTAACCATATTTTTGGCATAAGAGATTAAAGAGACATGTGATTATTAATTTCAATGATTTTCCATGTTACGATGATTACATAGGATAGATTTTTCATTTTCCTAATTGCTTTGGGTGGTATAGCTATGATCCTAATGTTTTTCAAGAAATCTAGTAGCAAACTGCCACCTACATGAAATCTGGTAGAAAACTATGTCATAGGATTTATGGTAGCAGAGGAAATCCAGTAGCGCTTCCATGTTCAAGGTAGTTACGCCTCTTGAGGAAGAAATCAGAGATATGGGTTTTGTTGGGAGCGTCGTCGTTGAGCTTCATGTATCTTAAAGGAACCCAACATACCTACAGCAAGGCGACAACCTCAAGTCAAATCTTGATTCAATACATTTTTTAAAATCTAGAATCAACTTATTCTTCCGATTAGACGCTCCACATTATCCTTATTAACTCAAAAACCAAACTGAGTTCCTTTCTTTCTAACCAAAGTTAGCAAAACAAAACCACTCATCTTTTAAGCAAGTAAAACTCAGCAACTTGATCTTGTCTTGTGAGATTATCTCCCATGGGGAGCACCATCTCATATTACACCTCAACACCCAGTGTATACACTCAAGCATTGTTGTCTCAATTTTCTCTAATCCAATTCTAGTTCGCAAGGATCAATTTCATGGATTTCATTCATGAAATTATCAAATGAGATCGATATGGTTGTTGTCACAATTATCCTATGTTTTCATAATTGGAAAATGGTTATATTAGATCGATGGTTCCTATATCAACATTGTCCTAAATTTGAAATTATGATACGGGTTTTGCTTCTAGATAGACCATTGCAACATTTTATTCCCTTATTTAGTCACTCCCAATCACCAAATTTGGTCAAAGTAGGAGGAGAGGTCAATGAAAGTCTAAATTAAAGGATCAACGTGATAATCAAAGATGGAACGAATTCCATGTGTGTCCCATGACATGGAATTCATAACTAAATCAATCATTGTCTATGGTATCTTATTATGGGTTGATTTAGCATAACAAGTCTATCCTCTGGCTCTTAAATTAAGGTAATGGTTGATTACATAGTTTTAAGACTCGAGAGGTGAGTGATTGTGTGGGGTGTCCTATCCTTTTCTATCAGAGATCTATAAATGAATCTGTGTAATGATCTTAGTGGGGGTGAAGTCTAAGTTTGAATTCATCCAGTGCACTGAAGAGATCTTTGCATCTGTAATCGTTCCAACACTTATGATGATAATATAACAGTTTTGTTGTTACTCATTATGTGATTAAGTGTTGTAGTCTAACTACAACATATCCCAAGCTAGGAGGGCCCCCTACTTGGGTATGTGTTGTATGTTAGTATGCATATTAGTTCATATTAATATGCATCTTAGTTCATCTCAATTCTTTACATTTACATGTTGTGTTATTTTCATTTCAAAGGAATGAGAGTAAGTAACAGGAAATGCTTAAATGATTCAGTAGATTGTATATAGGATGGTTACAAGAACATTACCATTTGTGAAAGCAAAATATTGTTGTTGTTGGGTTAATCAAATGTAGTCTAACATTTGAACAGATTTAGAATTAACTACTCTCTCTCTGGTTTAATCTTGGATTGTGCAATGTTGTGACTCCTACCTACAGGAAATGCTCACTTATGTTTGTTATCAAGTGGATTGAATAGATGGAGTGTGACAAGTAGCTTGATAAATGAAATTCTTGTTGATTACAATTTGAGTGATCGATGCATTCCTGTGGAAGGATTACTTGGTTTATGTTTCATTTTATTTCATTTCAAGCTTTGAATGATTCCTTATGCTTTTGCTTTCCATGCTTTTGATTTATGCCCATGTGTGATCGACCATGTGTGGATTGCTACCAGAAATATTAGCAGGTTATGATCACATGAACTCCAACAAAGCACAAGCTATGGGGCCTTGATTAAACTATGAGACTTCTAGGTTTAATTCTGCAAGTTTTATTTTTTTTAGTTTAATGCCTGATAAGTGACGAAAATCATTTAAATTATTGAGAGAACTATATGGTTGTAGGAATATTTGTGATGGAAGTAGAAGCCTGTAACTGAATCTAGCCTCGATGTTGACTCTTGGAACAAACTTATTAAGCAAATTTCTTTTAGAATTTAATAGAATAAGTTTAGTATATCTTAGCTACTTATTCCTACATATATTTTTCCAGCATCTCATAAGTTTACGAACACCCTAGTTGATAATTTAATGTTCATCAATTTAAGAAATTAAATTGACCAACATTTTTGGCACCATTACTGGGGAGGTGTTAAATGACTAGGATTTTGATTTTCATTTGAATTTCATTTACGTTTTTCTTTCATTCTTTTTGCATGATATTTGTTTCCAGTACCTACATTGTAGAGGAGACAAGGTAGCGATGGTAAGATGAGAGGTAAGAACATGTGCATCCACTATTGTGGGGTATGTTGTCTTGTCAACTATGAACTATGCTGGAAAAATATGTTTTCTTTTAGTTTTAATGATTCATGGAAAGAAAAAATCTAATTCATGTCAAAAGACAACTTGGTGACAACTAGGTATTAGTAGCATGGGGCATTCAAGTATATGATTAGATTTGCTTTGAAGTTCATTTTATGTGGTGTGATTTCTTTTAGCAGATTTCATTTATTTCTTTAACATTAAGGTAGGGAAGTTTTTTATTTTTGGTGTTGTAAGAACCGCTCCATACACTAATCCATGTTGCAAGACAGGAACTATTAACTAGCAAAAGAAGGATGCTAAAGAGTTTGTTGGGAAAAGGAAGAAATTCTACTCCAAGAAATCTTTCAAATCCTAACCACAATCGGAAACATACCTTCATCTCAGGAGGAACAAATCCTAACTGCAATTGGAAACATATCTAAATCTCAGGAGGAACAAATTTTGACTGTAATCAAAAACATATATGCATCTCAGGGAGTAATAAAATAGAAAAGGATCCATGAGAAACATCAAGAAGCATATCTAGAAGCTTTCTTTGATCATCCTTTCTGATTTGTAGAGGAGACCAAAGATCCATGGACCACATCCGATGAAGAACATTCATTGGAACCAAAGATTGAAGAGTTTCTTGCAAGTCTATGTCTGGATCCTTTGAGCAAAATCCAAACCTTCAAAGATCTACAAGGTATGACAAAGGAGGACATGCAAATCAATGTTAATGAACAAGATAACCAAGGATATAAATATTACATTGAAACTTGGTTCCAAGCGATTATCATCCCATAATATTCCTCCATTGTTTAACACCTCCTGGCACCATATCCATTAGTGCAACTGGTTTCTCATGTTCAAGCACCCATTAAGGTATATTTTTCAAACTTGGATATGAGTCTACTTATGATCATTTTACATAAATGGATGCATTGGAAGTTCTCCTACACTTGAGGGAAGGGCTTCTTTTCCAATAAAAGTAGGCCACTATAGAAGAATGAATAAATAAATAAAATAGTAAAGAGAAAAAATAATTCTAACTGTGATCAAAACCAAGACTCTTGTGTAGTTAGACATGAACCTTGCTTTAAAACCAGGTTTCTGGCTGGTAAGGTTCACAATAAATTTATGCATACATTTGTTGGTTCAATATTTCATTTATAATTTCCTCAAATTATTTTGTTCTATGTTCAATTTGGATGATGTGGGATTCCCTAAGGCCCTCCTTCCAACATATCTTGTCCCATCAACCTTAGCACCTTATTTGGGATCAAGATCATAGATTTTGATAATTACTTGGAACTTATATGTCTTAATGGCAAGTTCCTCGTTGATAGCAGTGGGAATACATTAATGTCCCCTCACTGTCAGATCCTACAGTTTACTTGACTTCGACACATTCATTCATGCTTGACAGGATGCATTACGGTACATTGACACTCATTGTCATTACTGATGATTTGTCTTGCGTTGGTTAATGACATTCATCAATGGTCGGTAATCCAACAAATCCTTTCCATGTTCGACCTTAGCACATTCATTCACATGGAAAATATTGATCTATAAATTGTCATGGATATTCCACTGGAACAGTTCCTCACAACAGATCTAATAAAATCCTAAAAATATTTACTATTAAGGTTAGTTTTCCTTTAGATCTCCAGAATATTTAGTTAATGATATTTCTTCTTATGCATGAAATAGATAAAATGCAAAAAATAGAGAACAGTAAAATAAAATCACACCATCCACAAATAAACACAATAAATGACCTAGGAAACCCAATATGGGAGAAAACCCAGCTAGAAGGTGAGGTTGCTCTGCTCTCTTTTATCTAGTATAGAAATGATGCAAGTACAAAGAAAGAGACACTCTATGTGGAGTTTCCTTTGACCTGTGGCATGTAAGGATTCTATAGAATCTCTCCTCATCTATGATTCTCATAGAATACCACTCTCTGAATTTTTTCTCAACTATGGAACAAGATACAATGCAAAAGAATGGAACCCCTTCTCCTCCTAGTGGCCCAATACTTAACATAGCCCGATAGCCATCTAGGGATAGGATTTTTGGCTTCCTCAACCCTAAATTGTGGTAGGGTTTTATCCTTCTAGAATCTTCTAGAAATCCCTCACGTGCCTAGCCCCATATGCATGCGTAATGGGAGACTACATGGCATCCTCTCATACCATGGTGGTCAACGCGATAGGTCAACTTAAGGGAGGCATGACTTTTTCATACGAGCTCTGATTGAAAAAAAATTTGCACCGTTGGAAAGGTCTCGATGTGTAGAATAGAATCATGGGGTCCAAGGTATGTTGGGAAATTTTTAACTCTAAAAAATGTCGTTTGATGCCTCAAAATGGCCCCAAAAATTTTCAGACCCCAATTTTCAAAACTAGGACCTGCCAGTAAAATGGCCCAGCAAGCTTATTCCTCTAATTTTTCCACTCTGAAAGGATCAAGATACATGAAAAAAAATATAATGATCCAATCCAGATCATAACTCCCCATTTAGGGAAGTTTTTGGACCCTAAAAACTTTACTGAATGATGTGAGGAAAGTTTTCCTCTACCTTCTCCCAGGAGTACCACTTTTCTTTCCCCGCTTCTGCAAAACTATGTCCTCTGCTAACTCTACCTAAGCATCTGGTGCTAATTCCTCTATGGAAGGTAGGACCTAGTTTTCCTTCCAATCCAACATAGAAGGCTCATAGAGTTTGAGATTCTCCACATTCATTATTGAGTAAATGTGCATGTATGGGGGTAGATTGAGTCTGTAGGAATTATCTGCCACCTTTTCCTATACCTCAAAAGGACCATGTTGTAGAGCCTTTATCTTCTTACCAGGACCTTGTAGCCTTTCCTTATTCAGTTGTAACCATACTCTATTTCCCACTCTAAATGTTTTCTTTGTTCTGTATTGGTCATGTCTATCCTTGTACTTTTCCTGTGACTTTTGCAGTGTCTCTTGTACTTGCAAATGGATCTGCCTCATCTTCTCAACAATTTTTTCTGTTTTTAATGCATCTCTTGTGAATTCCTCCCTCACTCGGCCTTGTTTTCCATATACTACATCTAAGGGTGAAGGTGGAAAATACCCAAAGCAAGTTTCAAAAGGTGACTTACCAGTAGATGTGTGGACTACTCTGCTATAAGAGTGTTGTATATAGATAATATTTCATCCCAAGTCTTCGAATGCTTCTGATTGTAACTCCTCAAAAGTTGCACCAAATTCATGTTGACTACTTATGTCTGTCCAGTTGTCTGTGGATGGAATTTTGTATACCGCTTCAACTTAGTGTCCATCTTCTCCCACAATTTAGTCCAAAATGCATTGAGAAATATGGTATCCCTATCTAAGATGATGCTCCTCAGTATCTTTTGAGCTCTCAACACACCCTAAAAGCTTTAATGAAAATTTTTCTCTTTTGGGTACCACTTGTTTTCTTTTTTCCTCTCTCTGAATTGAGTCCATTGTGTAGGGATTATTAAGTTTTTTTTCCATGTCTCATCATCGATCACGTTCAGATTTATTTTGGACCTGTCAAATTGAAACCTTTTCTCTAAAAAAATTTGGCATTTTAACTAAGAATTCACAGCTAAAATGATGACCCACGCACCTATTTTCGGCATCAGCGAAATCCGAGCAAGAAAATGACCATGTAGTAACATTAATCGTCGATCCCCAATGCATCATCGACATCGAGAAAAAACGAAGAAGATCTGCGCCAATTGTTCGCGAAGAAGTTTCAGGAAATTGTCGATATCTCATCGACGTCAGTGAAATTTGAAAGGGTAAGACACTAACATGAGCCATAATGAACCTCCAATCACTAATTGTTGATGCATTGTTCAGAGTCAGTGAAACCCGAAAGATATAAATCATGGAAATTTCCACGTTAACACATTGTCGATTACCGATCACTGATGCATGTTCAGCATCAGCAAGTTTCGAGGGGGATAATTAGGGAACACTTGTTTAAACATATTGTTGATCCTTGATCCTTGAGAATTCTTCGACGTTGGCAAGGTAGGACCTGTTTTTCAAAGCGTGTATCCAACGAAAATACCTAATTCTGAATAAACTCTTAAGCGAAGGGGACCAAATTCAAAATCCACGTGTCTTTGCTGCGTAGGAATTTCGTACGGCCTAGTTTCATCCCGAGTCACTTTAGGCTCCCCGGTGTCCTAGTCACACTTCCAGGTCAGCATTTCCACATCAGCGACGTACGGAAATATGGATCGGCATCGGAGATTTTGCCAATAGATATCAACGAACATTGTCTAAGCAAAAATGTCAACCCTCGATCCACCCGTTTAAATTAGTGGAATGATGGGACGTTTTCAGCACAAAATAAGATCGGATTTCGTCATTTAATAGGTCAATTAATGTTTCACTCTACATATGTTTCTACCTCGTGCGTTGACCGAATAACGAGAATTTGAAATTGTCGATGAACCACAATATAGCCTTCTTATGCGTCGCCAACCTACGATTGCATTTAATCTTGAGCATAATGTGGATCTTAGTGACAGATTTTGTAAAACCTCACTTGCGCCCCAAATTGAATAACTAATGCGATAAGGTAAGTATTCTCTATGTTTAAATCACTAGATAGTTTCGAACCCCAACGTTCTGTACACAATTTTCTCATTTCGAGAGCAGTCAAAGAAGCAAAAAGAGTGCCTCAAGAGTTGCACTTGATTCTCAAAATTTCAAAACCAAGTTAAGCTAGTGCGAAGAAGAGAAAAATGACTCCAAGGAAGCCAACGACCAGACGGTTGCCAACGGCACTGAAATTGAAAGAATCATAGGTCGGTGAAGGATATTCTCCTGGCCTTGCGAGGCAGGTGGAATTTTCTACGAGAGCAGAACTGGTCATCAAAACGTCAACTAAGAAGGAATTTTATCAGCCCCCTACATTTGGCGATACAAAGGCGAGCACTGGGTCAAAGATAATGCTCCCGCAGTGGGGATATTTTTCAACAGAATTAACCGGGAATATTACCCTGAATTTATTCCCCACAGCAACCTGGATGTAAGGTCGGTCGACGACCAGGTTTTTTCGAACAGTCAGCGGTCATGCCTGCATATGGTAGCCTGCCGAACCTCGGTCTTACCCTATATTGAGACCCTGGGCTGGATAATCGATCATACAGACGCAATGAAGTGTCTGGTCAATGATGAGAATGGTGGATGCGTCGATGTTTTTCTCTCGACAAAGGTCCAGAGATACAACAAGCTTAGGGACCCGGAGGAGCGGTTAAACACAGATTTCATAGTGAAATTCTATGAGTTCCATGACACCATCCAATCGATGGCCTCTTGGTGGAAGGAAGACAAAAAATTCACAAACTGGAGCAACGGCTGGTACGGGACAACAAATCTCAGGGAGCCATACATTTATTTAATGGCTCTAATATATTGATTATACGGGGAGAGAGATTGTGCTAAGTTTTCAGAGGCATCGATGCCTCTGGCATACACTATGGCCATATTCGAGAGTAGCTTCAACTGGGGAGAAATCATTTCTAAACAATTGAGCACCAACATGGAGAAGCGCTCACTTTTCACATGGATTTGTATCTTTTGGACGCAATCTGCGTGAGGAATGTCTTTGCATGCATGAATTTGAGATGGCATGTCGTTGAGCTACCTGTACATGTATACTTCAACATTCTGTGGGAAAACAGGTACAAAAAATCTTATGCTCTCATCTACGATTAATTCATAGCTCGGGTCTATTTTATTATTTTCAAGAAAGAATTCCCAAGAATATCGGTAGCGGCCAAGAAAATGATTTCAAAAGTAGGCCAATCGTACCTAGAGAAAACCATGACTTATATCAGGGTGTTTGGGGCCACCGACGCACCAAATTTACTCCCCACTCACGTCCCAGACTAGGTCATCGTAGGACAAATCTATTACCATACCATCCTGCAGTGCTATAATACCACTTTGGTTAAAGACAAGAAACGAGTGTTCATACCCTATGGTTTCCATGTAGGTTTTTACATAGTAAAGGACACTACGCAAGCTAAACAAGAGGGTTTGAGCCAACTGGAATACCCAACAGGGCGATTTCGCAAACATGACCCTAAAGGCCTAGTACTTCAGCATGTGTCACAAGTCTCTTCTTGTTGGTCATACGCACATGATAAGTTTGAAGATGAAATCTTTACAGAATGTGCTCAAGGCTAGGAGGAGGTGCTACAGAGAAGATCTAACCCAAATATGATGAGATTTAAAGCTATGATTATGGATGAGCAAGTCGAAACGATAGAACAAACGACTCAAGAAGCCCTCGGGGTTAGGGAAGAAAACAGAGCAGTGGAATCCACAGAGGCACAGAGGAGGGGGTTGTTGTTGTTAGAAGAAGCCCAAAGAGTCATCCAGAGGTTAGAAAATGATCCCCAACTATTAGAACCTATAAGAATCACCCCAGCCGACCCAATAAACATCAGAGAGGAGCTAAATGGATCATAATCAATCCCACTGGAGGAAACCACCAATTCAGAAAATCCCAGAGTTTTGTCACCACAAGCTAGATCACTAGTGATTATTCCAGACCAGCATGAGATTCCAAGAACACCAGTTGAAACTGGTGTGTCTAACATCCTCTTTGATCTAATTATTATCTATGATGATGAAGAGAGCTCAAAGGTATCTCTTATAACCTCATTGCCAATCAAAGAGGAGAAAGAACCAGGGGAAACATTTTCCCCAACCTCTAATGCTTCAATTATGCACCCTCGGTAGGGCCACTATGAGGCTGAGAGTATCCTAGACACTGAATTTCTCGACCTATCGGTGACCCCGAAAGACAGCTCCAGGTATGAGCTAGGCTATGGTGAACAAGAAGAGGAATTGAAGTAGTTAGAGATCGGCACCTCAACAGTCGATCACCAAGTTAATATTGAGCATGTAACTGTCTATCCATTTAAGGTCGATACTCCACCAGCCAACGAACACCAATCGTAGGTCAATCCATCAGAACATATAGAATTTTTCCCTGTCAAAAAAGTAAGAGCTTATCCTGGAACAAATATATATGGCAGGAAGCTTGGGAAACACTCTAACCTGGAGAGACCAACAAATCCTTGAGATCATGGATGAGATCATCGATATACAGGCGATTTCTTACGATAGAAAGAGTAAATCCATAATGAGGAGGACAACCAAGAAGAGGAGGCTCACGTTGGATAGCGTGATTCTCATCACCATAGAAGAAAATTTGCTTAGCACAAAAAATGTGAAGACATATGAGCTAATCGGCGCAGGGATGGATATAATTGATGCCACGCTGGATCGAGAAAAGTGAGACGAAAAGGAACTAGTCACCGCAAATAAGGAGCTAGACCATCTACGCCATCTGGTGAAATATTACCAGGACTCAACGCAAGCAACAATTTTCCTGAAGAGTGAATTTTGAGATGCATATGCAAAATTCACGAGTGAAATACATCTCTTCACTGCATGTGTAGTCGATTTTCAAGAAGACACTCTCATGGCACTGGAAACCTGTAAAGACATGGAGAGATGGTATGAAAAGGCATACTAGGTTGTAGAACGAATCGATTATATAAACATAGTATAGAAGGGTCGAGACACGTAGGAGCATGGTATCCGAGTGTTGATGGATAGAAACGTCTCTCGGATCAGGAAGGCATTTGAATACTGGGTAAGTATGGCCCAGGAACCTCAGTGAAAGTTACATAAAAGGTGGATCGAGTGCGAAAGAAGTTGGGAAAAGATCAATCAAGAGATGAAAGACATTAGACTTCCAGAGTTTCTCTCACCCGAAGACTTTGTCGACTTGCATGACATATTCAAACGACATGAAGAATGGGACTCAGTGTGGGAAGTGGAGATTGCATAGGTGGTGAGCATGACACCAGGTGAGGTGAAGAATTTTATGGAACATCTGATCAAGGCGCGTGTAGTACTTCAGCATTTAAGTGCCAAGATGATCAATATAGAGAATGGGCAATAGATATAAAGGAAACCCTCTCAGGCCCGATGGACCAACATAGATTCCCATATGCTAATATATGCGAGTATCTCTTCATCAAGTGGTTAGAGTATGAGAAGAATCATCCACTCTAGTAGAACCACTAGGCGATCTCAAGAGAACAAAGAGATCAAGTGTCACGTGTCCTTCTTTTGTTTTACTTAACACAAACTTTTAGTAGCTATTAGAAGTTAGTAATTCTTTATAAATAGGGAGATCGACCTTTTGGGAAGGGTCGACAGTTTTGGGGAAGGACCCTCTTTTTTGAAAATTGTAAAGAATTATTTTTGAGCAACTTTAATTAAGAAGTTCTGTTTAGAACCAGAGACAAATTTTATTTTCATCAAAGGCGTTACGTGATTGGATTAAGGAGGAACTATTTCCATCTTTGAATTCAGTAGTTGATGATGTAACGAGTAAGAGTTTATGAATCTATTGATAAGTTATCTTTTCAATATTTTATCTGTTCTTTTGTTCTAAATGATGAAAAACGAATCATTGTGTTAATATGTGATTGATGGTAGAGCTAAGGAAACTATTTTTCTTGCATTTATTTTATTGCATGTGTATTTTATTTCAATAATTGTATCTCAGTTAGTGTTTAAATACTAGCAAGTTAACATATTATTACTAGACTTGTAATAGGTGTGAATATCATTGTTTGCATGCTAGAGTACAAGGGTTATCCCGGGATCATCATTCTTCAATAGTTAACAATCCTCTCTATCGGTTTGTTTATACCATCACACCTCACTTTATCAGACTCATCTAATAATAGAAAAGACAAAAAAAGAGAAACGCTTAATCTGAAGGAGTAACTTTCATAGAAATATATCCTATCAATCACTAAGTAAATCCCATCGGTAATTGGCTAGATCGAAATATCTGGAGAACCATTCCACCCATCAAACGTTACAGAGTCTAATTGGGCCTCTAAGGCAGGTTTGGTTCCTATTTTTGAGTCAAAGGATCTTGGACCCCTCAACAGTATCCCAAAGTGCACCTAGACATGTTCAAAGAACTTATTTGTTGCTTCTTATCCATCGATGGTATTTTTACAAGTCGTGAGAATGCACATTTTGTTGAACCTATCAACTACCACAAATAGATAGTCATGTCCCTTCCTATTTGTTGGTAAACATCCCACAAAATCCATGGAAATGCTTTCCAAAGGTCGAGTGGGTATAGGTAAGGGATGGTATAGACCTTGCTTCCTATTGTTGGGATTGCTAGTACAACAAAGTATACATCCTCTAATATAGCATGCTACATCTTCTTGCATTTTGGGCCAATACACATACCTATGTAAGTTAGCAATTGTCTTCCCAACCCCAAAATGTACTGCAACCTTGGAGGTGTGAGCCTCTCTAATAAGTTGCAATCGCTCACCTTTAGGAACACAAAGCTTGTTGAGCTTGTAGAGTAACCCATTATGGAAATGATAGTCAGCCTTTCCATCACCTTCTTCTATATGAATTTGGCCTTGTAGTTGTTGAAACGCCTCCTTGAAGTCCTCATCTCCTGTGTATGCCTCTTTATATGCATCATGGGTAAAAGGCTCCATGTGCATCATAGTTCCCAAAGATGTAATCTTGGATGTGGGTGGTCGTGAAAGCATGTCTACCAACTTATTTGTGATACACTTCTTATACTTTATGACCAAATGAAATTATTGTAAAAAACCCATCCACTTTTAATGATTGGTTTGTTGTAGCTTACTCTAGGCCTACAAATACTGTAGTGGTTAGTGATCTGTGTGGATGATGGTCTCCTTTCCCATGAGATCATGTTTCCATATTTTGATAGCTTGTACCAAAGCATAGAGTTCCTTGTCATAGGTAGGGTAGTTAAGAACCGCCCCATGAAATAATTCATAATGATAGCATACAGGACTTACTCCCTACATCAGTATTTCTCCCATGGCATACCCACTTGCATTTGTCTCCACTTCGAAGGGCTTCTACAATTTTGGTAGTGAGAGCATCGGTGCTTGACTAATTTTTCTTTTCAGCTCATCAAAGGCCTTTTGCTAATTCTTCCCCCATTGGAAACTCTTACCACTAGTTTTTATGGCATGGAGTGGTGTAGGTACCCTGAAAATGAAGCTATGAATTTCCACAAGTATTGTGATGCCCCCAAAAAAATCCTAACTTCAGTGACATTTGTAGGAATTATCCATTTCATGATGGACTCCATCTTTGAAGGATCTATCTTGAGCTCCCCTCCACCAATCACATACCCAAAATATACCGAATACTGCTAAGCAAACTCACATTTATTGAGATTAGCCAATAGTTGGTGATTTTTCAGAGTCTCTAACACCTGCATAAGATGTGAGATGTGCTCCTCCCAGGTAGCGCTATAAACCAATATATCATCCAAATAAGAAATAACAAACAAATCTAGAAAAGGGTGTAAAACATCATTCATTAGTCTCATAAATGTAGTCGATGCATTGCATAAACCAAATGGAATAACCAACCACTCATACAAACCTTTCCTTGTATTGAAGGCGATATTCCAAGTATCTTTTTCTTTGAGTTGTACCTGGTGATATCCTGATTTCAAATCCAGATTAGTGAAGTAATTAGCATGTTGCAGCTCATCCAACAAATCATCGATCCTTGGAAAGGGTACCTATTATTCAATGTAATCTTGTTCAATGCCATGTAATCGATACACATTCTCCAATTCCCATCCTTCTTGGGAACAATTATGATGGGTGACCCACAAGGTGAGGTACTTGGTCGAATCACACACTGCTCCAACAATTGCTACAACTTCTTCTTTAATTCATTTGTTTCTAGAACGGACTCTCTATACATCCCAATATTCGACAATGGGGAGTCTGGCAATAACTTTATTTCGTGCTCCACTTCCCTCTTAGGTGGTATCCCTTTAGACTCTTGGAAAAATACTCTATATGCCTCTATCAACTCCTCCAATTGATGTTTATTTTCTTTATTATAGCCCTCCAGGGATGCCTCATTTTCATTGCATCATCACTAGATTGATTTTCTCTTAAGCAAAGCAAAACATACTTCTTACTAGAACTAATCAACTTCTTGGCTTGGTTGGCACTTACTAGTGAGATATTTGACTTGCATTTATACACGTTGATGATGTGGGACTTCCCATCCTTGATCAGAAAGTATTGGTTGGATCTTCGCATGAATATTGCATCCCTCATATACATGTAAGAGCTTCCAAACACTACTCCACATACATAAAGGGGTACTACACCCAATTCCACTTCATCAATAAAATTAGCACTTATAGAAAATTTAATCTTACATTGTTTTGTTATCTTTATGTATGCATCCTTGTTTACCCAACCCAATGGATAGGGGCTAGGATGGCTGTGAACCGCCAATCCAAGCTTGATGACCAGATCTTCTACTATGATATTATCCTGCGAATCAGATCTAAACAGAGCATCTATCTTGGTATTGTTGACCTAAATCTTGATGTGGAAGAGCTTGGTCATCTCCTTCTCTTCCTCGTGATGAATATTACTCAGATTCACCTCCTTCTACACAGATGTGTAGACAATATTTCCATCCACATCCAAGATAATTTCAACCTGATTGCTTGAATCGGTGGCTAAAAGGTTTTTTTTCTTTCCATCCTTCTTGTGGTTCTTCGGGTTCAACTCTGGATGTAGTTTCTAGCATTTTTCCTCGATGTGGCCATCAATGTTGCAACGATTTCAATGGTTGTTGGAATATTTCCTATCCTTTGTAGTGGTTTTTGTCTTCTTATATTTTTTGCCTTTCCACTTATTCTTCCCCTCCTTGGAAGCTTCCTAATGATATTTCTTCTTCAAACCACCTAGATGCCCCTTCGTTTGGCCTATGTTTTCTAGGTACTATGCATGTACACAAGCTTCATCCATTTTCCTTGACCTGAAGAGCATCACCTACTTTCGTAGGTGACTGTGTAAACCCCCCAGATACTTGAGGAGTACATATGGGTTCTTGGCAGAGATACCCAACATGATGGCCATCTTTCTAAAATCAGTGGTGTACTCATGTACAGTCTTCCCCTACCTCTGCCTGAACTAGTGCCACCAGATCCATTGGTCCTCTACATACTCGATAGGGTAGAATTGGGACTTGATGAGGATTTTGAAGTCCTCCCTCCTAGTTACTAGTGTTGGGTATGTGTTATATTCTTTGCACGAGTAGTAGTGTCATGTATTTAGGTGGTTTTTTTGGCACATGGTTTTTGCCGATGGTTTTCTATTTTTGGTTAAGGAATTAGGGTTTTGGACTAATCCAGGTCATTGGGTTAGGGTTTTGGATGCTGCTAGCTCCTATATGTATATTGTATTGTAAACAATGTAACACAATGTATGAATATAATATATGCTGGTTTTCCCGGTTTGGGTTTCCAGGGGAAAAATATCTGTGTAATGTTTGCATTTTCCATTGTATCTTTTCTATTCTTTTCTGAATATTTGTTTACAGTAGACATTGTACAAGGTTAGAATTTACAACTAGAGGATCACCCTCCAGCCTAAGTGTTTATGTATGGATTTCCCACCAGGTAAAATCATGGCCCTCTAACTTCAATCCAGCAAATGAAATCTTCTTCTCTTCATCTATATGGTGAACGCTAAAATAAACATCTAGTTGTTGCAACCAGTGATTCAGTTTTAATGCATCGATCTCACCTTGGTATGGCTTTATGTACACTTTCACTTACATATTGAATAGGGAGTATGAATGGTTCACAACACTCGAACTCAGCTGCTCTTTCTCGGATTCTTTCCATGACTCCTTTCATGAGTCTTCATGATCTTTCAATTTCCCCTCTGATATGTTCTCTGAGTTATAGCCTCCATCATATCTGAATGGTATGAGCTTGATTTCTAGAGCCGCCATGAGGAGGTTCATATTGTGAGTGATGTTGGCAACTTGTGCTTCCAACTACTCAAATCTCCCTTCTATTGGATCTTGAGGTTTATTATGAACAAACTCGCCCGCCATGGCTAGGGTTTCTATGACTTCTCTTTTAAGTCGATTCCTGGATCCTAAAACTTCCTACAAATATCCAAAAGAAAATCATGCTCTGATACCAATATGATCTGTAAACTACCGTGGATGTTCCATTGGAACAGTTTGTCACAACAGATCTAATAAAATACTGAAAATCTTTACTATTAAGGTTGTTTTTCCTTTTAGATCTTTAGAATATTTAGTTATTGATTTTCTGCTTATGCATGAAATTGAAAAAATGTTGAAAATAGAGAATGGAAAAATACAATCATACCATCCACAAATAAACACAAGATATGACCTAGGAAACCCAATACATGAGAAAACTCAGCTAGAAGGTGAAGTTGTTATGCTCTCTTTTCTCTAGTATAGAAATGATGCAATTACAAAGAAAGAGGCACTCTCTGTGGAGTTTTCTTTGACATGTGGCCCATATGGATGCTAAAGAATCTCTCCTCTTATGTTATGCTCACATAATACCACTCTTAGAAGTTATTCTTAGCTATGGAACAAAATACAATGCAAAAGAATGGAACCCCTTCTCCTCCTAGTGGTCTGATATTTAACATAGCCTAATAGCCATCTAGGGATAGGTTTTTTGGCTTCCGAGACCCTAAATTGTGGTAGGGTTTTGAACCTTATAAATTCTTCTATAAGTACCTCATGTGCCTAGCCCCATATGCTTGAGTAATGGGAGTTGATGTGGCATCCTCTCATACCATGGTGGTCAACATGATAGGTCAACTTGCGGGAGGCATAACTTTTGCATACGAGCTTCAATTGATGTGATTTTTGCACCATTGGAAAGGTCTCGATGTGTAGAATAGCGTCATGGGGTTCTAGATACACTATAAAAGTTAGAAACCCAAAAAATTTCATTTGATGCCTCAAAATAGCCCCAGAAAGTTCTGCACCCCAATTTTCCAAACTGGGACCTGCCACTAAAATGGCCCTACAAGCTTATTCCTCCAATTTTTCCATTCTAAAAGGATTGAGATAAATGAAAAAAAATATAATGATCCAATCCAGATCAAATATTGTACCACGACGGTTGGAAAAATATTGAATACTATATGGTTTAATGGTATTCACAGCAGCTTGCAGCCTTTTCACATTTTACAAATAAAAAGGGGGTGTTGACAATCAGCAGAGCAACTTGTTTTAAAGAGGAATATATTTGTTCTAGTAGCAGCCTAAGTAGAAGTTGTTTCAACCCACTTTCTCATTACAACTATTGAGACAACCATCCTTGGTAGATTTTAGCAGCAACATGTCAAAGTATTATTCCAAATTCTTCCAAGCAACAATACAGTTCATCTTTCCATCTAGATTCAGGAGTTCAGTATTAGTAGCCTAGTTCGAAAATAATAAGGGGTCGTTTTTAGGGATCATCAATTCTGGTAGAAATTATCATATTTCCCACTACATTTACAGTTTCATCCTTTTTTCTTCAGAATTCTAGCATACTTATTTCAACCATCCATAGAGGCTATTCCATCTTCCTACAACACCATTATAGTCCATATTTCTTTAGTTGATCTTTAGCAGACTACTTTTCATACGATGTAGCCATAGTGCCAGTGCTTGTCTCCTCCAGATTAGCTTACATCAGTAAAGGTAATTGGGTAAGCAATCTCCATTCTTGTGTAGTCATCTAACCTGGGAATTCATGCACAATGAACTCTTAAAATATATTTTCCTCATTTCTGTAAATTCTAACCTTGTACAATGTCTACTATAAACAGATATTCAAAAAAGAACAGAAAATATACAATGGCAAATACAAACATTACACAGAGATTTTTCCCCTGGAAACTCAAACCGGGAAAACCATCATATATTATATTCATTCATTTTGTTACATTGTTTGCAATACAATATACATATAGGAGCCAGCGGCATCCAAAACCCTAACCCAATGACCTGGATTAGTCCAAAACCCTAATTCTTTAACCAGAAATAGAAAACCATCGGAAAAAAACCATGTGCCGAAAAAACCACCTAAATACGTGACACGTTTCTCGAGGTAGGTGACACTACTATTCGTGCAAAGAATATAACACATACCCAACATTCTCCCACTTGTTGTTTTCTTTGCATACAGGGGGTTACAGGGTTACATAGTCAAAAATCCAAGGCAGCAATGCCCATGGATCCTATACACCAAGAGAACTTCTCAGTGCTCACAGATTTTGTTAATGAGTCTGCAACATTCTTCAAAGTGTCCACCTTCATCAGTGATACTTTCTTTTCTTCAATCATGTCTCTCACAAAGTGATATTGAACATCAATGTGCTTTGTCTTTGAGTGATAAGCAGGGTTCTTCGCCAGAAAAATTGCACTCTGACTGTCATACTCTATCCTTACAGCTTGTTGTACCAACCCAATACCTGAGCACAATCTTTGTAACCATATTGCTTCCTTACTTGCATGAGTGGCTACCATGTATTCAGATTCTGTAGTTGAAAGTGCCACTACAGCCTGTCTTTTTCTCATCCAACTTATTGCTCCTCCAAACAGGTTAAACACATACCCACTTGTAGATCTCCTACGATCCAAATCTCC